>CAUYLG010014448.1:0-117716 GCA_963573385.1 Cacajao melanocephalus
TTTATCTTTGCTGTTCATATCATGCCATGTCCACTGACTTGTGGGCAATGTTAATACTCCCCATTGAATTGATTACCATTTAAGTTATCTTTTTAAACTACACCAGACTTATCATTGAGCAAAAAAGTTACTATGCGTAGAGAGAAGTATGGAAATAGTGTAGCTAGAAGTATAAAGTTGAAATGAGTGAGACAAACATTCATGACTGAAGAATCACTGCAATTTCATATTTTTTCACAAAGTAAAAGCTAAGCTGAAAGCTTTCCAGGATGTAAGACAAGAAAACACACACAGATAAAACAAACTGTGTGATGCTTTGTTACTGACATACACAGAGATTACTATCCTATGTCAAGGACAAGCAATACAACTAAGGTCAGGAAAAACTGTCAAATCCCTGAAATAGATGTGGTTTGATTAATTAATGTATCATACAGGACTATTGTTAGAGCATTAAACACCAATTTGCCTAAAATTTCTTGCTGACTTTGGAGAGAAGCTGCTTAACTTCAGGCAACATACAGTTCAACTGAGGAGGAAAAATGAAGTTTTGAGTTTAGTCAAAAAGGAAAATTTTTGAAAGGGTATCAAAGGCTCAGAAAAAAGAAATCGTGAAGGCAGTGGTGGCACACTCAAGAAATGCTGCATGAACAATGATCTTTGTAGTATACAGGACAATGCTACATGGAAAAACACAGCAGTGAGCTGCAGTTTAATGACCTGTCGTGATTTAGGGGAATGAAACTTTGAATATGAAGAAGTTTCAGGGATACCTTACTCAGTTTACGTTGCTTGTATCTTTCTTATTCAGGTACAAGAGTAATGTATGATAAAATTTATGTCTAAATAAGTCTAAGAGAGCTCTTCCAATAATAAAAAAATTTAAGTGATAAAAATATGTCATAGTTTAATTGGCAGTATTTGGTTTTTACATTTTCCTGATTCATCCACAAAGCAATGCCATAACTTAAAGTAGATGGCATCTTATTGTTGAAACACAGTGGCAACAATAACTGCCAGTTATTGGATGCCTGTCACATGCCAGGCATATCTGGCACTTCAGGTACATTATCTCAATTAGTCCTTACAAAGCTTTAAGATGTATACATAGAGGGTCCCTATGAAACCTGCACACTTTTGAAAAGTAGGTGCCAAATGGGGTCACACATGTAATGCAGTTTTTACAGCATTTAGCACCTCTGTATTATTGTTATTGTCTTCCAAATGATATAGATAATTAAGCACCAAAATCCTGAATCTGAAATGATAGTGAAGATATCCCAGGGAAACTAAATATGTGGTTTAATTCATTAAGACCAAACAAGCAATGCCATTTTTAGTTACTTTGTGTAAGCAATATAATTTGGATATATATTTGCATATATTATTGAAGGAGAAAAAAACTTATATATTTTTTCACTCAATGTTTATTATGTTATAGTACCCAAAGCTGATGAAGGCTGGATTCTATAAATTTTTTTAAAGTACAGGAAAGGATATACCTGAAACATAGAAAGAAATTCCCTCTGTAACAGCTTTTATCCTAACCCTGTGAAAGAGGTGAGCCTGTGGTTCTGAGCACCTTGGACATGGCAATTCCTCATTTGGCACAGACTGTGTTTTCCATCAAACTCCAGTTACCCCTTCATGAGGAAGGCACTAGGGAACTATGTTCATTAACTTTCTTAATGTCCTGTTCCTCTTCTGTACCATTTGTTTACTGGTTCAGTAAGAATACAAAAAGAAAGTAATGTGAAATCAAACCTGAATGGCCACTCTCACCTCTCCAAAGCAGAACCATTCCTTGGGGAATAGTCTAGTTCACCGCTGTACCAATAAGGAAACCAATACTGTCAGTTCCACCACGTGCTAAGGACACAGAGCTAGGTAAGTATATGTTCCAAAAGGGATTTGAACCCCAGTCTGACCTAATTCTATTCAACTGATATACCACAGTTTATATTTTTCAACTATTAGCTTTTAGGTTGCCTTCAGTACTTCATAATTCTAAATATAAACATTATGGTACCAAATGGATTTTAGTTTACTACTTTTAGTGCATTAAGTTAGATGACTGATGCCAAGTATAAGATTAGTTTTATGACCAACATTTTCCTAGAGGACTCTCAGGAAATACCACATCAGAAATAAGTGGGTATGTCTCTTTCACTATATGTCTGTCAGCACTAATTTATTAACAAATTTGGCTAAATCAATATAGGCAAAGTGTACCTAACAGTTGCTTCACTTGTATATATTCATCACTGGTAAGATTGGAAATTTTTGTGTTTACTGACTTGAATTATGAGGATATGTGAATGAACATGTATATGAATATATATTTATGATGGTTTGACTATAATCTATCTATATACCTTTTAACATCTGTATGGGAGAGACCAGGTTTTGCTCTTATAAAACACAAAAATAAAATTTGAGATATCTTAGAAAAAAGGGAAGAGGGGAAACAGAGGTAGTATGCTTCCTTTTCAAAAAGTGATTTAAAACTACAAGGTTGTTGGACAAGAATCGGTAATTATGTGAGACATTACGAAAATTAATGTAGTATCAAGCAATATTTATATACAATTATATGTTTCATTGCTTTAATTCTGTGGGGATGTAGAAGAATCTTTCCTTATATTTATTAGAATATAGGAAAAGTACATGTAATAATTTGAGTATTTAATGAGAACTAAATTACATCACACCCTCCAAGTGAAATTCACAAGAGAATGGAAGCCAGAATAAAGAGGGAGGAAATGAACATTGATTTACCTCTTAAAGAGAACAGATAGAAAAGTAGACAGGGGGCATGACTTTAAGTGAAAAAAATCCTTCTTAACTCTGACTTGATGTAAGCAGTTGTGTACCCATGGTTCAACTTTCCCAGTGGGGAGCCAGGGAGTCACAGAAAATGAGCTTTAGTAATGAGATATGGTAGAGCCAAGGGACTGAAAGTTGTCAAGGCCTGGCCCTGTAGTTATCTGAACAGGGGCCAAAAAAGCCATGTAAAGTGTGTACCCAGGTGTGTGACGGAAGAGCACTGGGCTGTGAGTCCAGCAAAGATGTGGGGGGTACACCAATGCAGAGACACAGGCAAAAAGGCTACTTTGGATGCCAACACAGAAAGTCAGATGGAAAAACAGGGCCTGAGTCAAGGGGCTTTCCCAGAAACATTTCCAAATGAACAACAGCAGGTCAGGGAGACGTACTGAACATGGAGATGCAGGGAGACACAGAGCCACATGTGGTCCATAGCACAAAGGCCGTGCTGGTTTTAAAGGAAGGAAAGCCAGCAATTTCCATGTATATGTTTCTAAAACAATGTACTGTCACAGAAATGTCAAAACCATATCTTTGTAATTAGTAGATCAAACTAGGTCAGGGAAAGGTATTTTAAGAAAACTGAATTAATATAAACATGCCTCAAGCCAGGAATCAAACTGGTAAGCATTATGAGGTTGACGATGATCACTATTTTCCTCACTGTGACCGTTTGAATTTAATTATCACATTATTCACATTCACATCCTACTTTATTTCACAGAGGATTTGAAGAGCCATACAGAGAAAGTGATGCCAATTAATTCTTTATTCATTTAGTCTTCTTGTTTTAAAATACATAAATATCAAATATGTCCACTAAAGCACCATTCAATATTTGATGTAAGAAAGTTTTTTAAATTACATATCACAACTTTCGCATTGTATTCTACCTGACTCCTATCCTATACTACATTCTATAGTATTTCAACTATTTCACTTTTTCAAAGCGGCAAGAAAACCATCAGAAAGGCTCTAAGATATATTATATTCAACTCTAGTGAGGCAGACTATTATACAATTAAGTAATATCAGTTGCATCTCACTAGCAACAATACAGAGTATTGGTCATTATAACATGAAACTAATTCTTTCATGTTTATTTTGCTGGCTAAGATCACGGGAATTACCAAAATATTTACTTTCTGCACTGTGTTCCCATAGACAGTTATAATTGAGATGATACTTTAACAGTCATAAAGGCAGACTTAATACTGACACCAGACTTCCTCCTTTTGTTTGCCTTTTAAGAAGAGGTCATTAATAATGGCAATGATTAGCCATTGCAGTCATCACTCAATCCAGACAGCACGCACAATGGCCCTTACATCAAATCTGACCTATGACGCAGAAGTCTTTAAACCCTTTAAGCGAGCCTTGATAAGTCCCTCCACACAATAGCATTTCCTATTATAAACATCTGTTTTCTCACATGAACCATGTTGAACATGTTAAAAATAAGTTTCTCTTTCCATATCAGTTTGTAAAAGGGATAATCAATCCAAAAATAAGGCTGAAGGCCCAAGTCTCCTTCCTCCACTGATGTAAATTTCCATCGTAACTTTCCCAGGGGATTTTTAAGTTCAGTACTAGGAAAGGTAACTATTAAACCCTTAATAACACAATAAAGATTTCCTTCTTCAAATTATAGATAATATCTATTAAAGACATTGAATGTACTTTAAAAGAAAAAAACTCAGGCATAATGCTATATCATGTGCTAATCTTCCTTCCAACCCTAGGATTCTATGCAATCAGGTCCCCAAATCAGTGCACTATAGCTCTTTTCATTAGAGATTCCTCAGTAGTCAGGTGAGCATAAATGAATATTAGAACAAAAGTCTGATACAGCCAATTTGGAAATATCAATGCTGTTCCTCCTTGTTCTCTTGCCATAGGCTGGATGAAAAATCTTAGTCATCTAAGCTTTTCACTAAGATAATGAGAAGCAGACTTGTACAGAGATCAGGAAGCGCAAAGAGGATTCATCTACACACTAACTCCAAGTGACAGTGACCACCTAGAATGCTGTATTCAAAAGGATTCTGAGACCATGTGCAGGCTCAACAGAAAAAAATTCATCATGGTTACAATGTTTACCAAGGCCACATGGTGAATAGGAACAGCAGCACTTGTGCCAGCTTCTTGCCTCTCTTATATGCATGTATCTCCCCAGAGAAGTTTCTTGTTCCTAAAAGTGTCTGGTTATTGCACATATGACCAGGCTGAACCTAGAATACCACACATAAGTACTGCAAATGCAAACACCATGGTATAACTTAATGTCAGTACCCTACCCTACTTTCATTAGTTTGTTAAAATGTGCTCAGGTGGTTAACTCAACTGATAAGATGCTTTTTCTCTTGGTGACTGACAGTGCTATACAACAGAACTTTCTGCCATGATGGAAATGTCCTATATCTGGGTTCTCCAATGTGGTAGCCACTCATTCACATGTGGCTATTGGGTAGCTGAAATATAGCCAGTGAGTTTTTAATTTTGTTTCTTTTTAATTATTTTTTATTATACTTTAAGTTCCAGGGTACACGTACAGAACGTGCTGGTTTGTTACATAGGTATACACGTGCCTTGGTGATTTGTTGCATCCATCCCTCCATCATCTACATTAGGTGTATCTCCTAATGTTAGCCCTCCCCAATGCCCCCACTCCCTGCTATCCCTCCCCTAGCTCCCCAAACCCCAACCAGGCCCCAGTGTGTGATATTCCCCTACCTGTGTCCATGTGTTCTCATTGTTCAACACCCACTTAGAGTGAGAACACGTGGTGTTTGGTTTTCTGTTCTTGTGTCAGTTTGCTGAGAATGATGGTTTCCAGGTTCATCCATGTCCCCACAAAGGACATGAACTCATCATTTTTTATGGCTGCATAGTATAAATTTCACATGGCAAGGGGCTACCATATTAGGCAGCACAGGACTAGAATGTTTTTTTGCAATGTTGAAGTAAATCCATAGAGGATTGGCTCTTAAGTCTGTGTTGCTTATGATGCATGCTATGTGCCCAGAACACTGCCTAAGACATAGTATGTGCTAAGATATTCATTGAATGAATAATGAGTGAAGAGATTTGTCCTATCAGGCCATCCTGAAGTACGGATGGTTTTGCAGCTTTTGGCTTCTGTGCAGCATGATTAGAGGGAGATGCATATAATATCACAATTAAACACTCTCAGACTCAAACCAGTAACACAAGCCTCACTGAGGTTAGTGGATATTTTCCATAGAGCTTCAAGCAGATAGAGGGTCAATCAAGACATGTTTTAATTCTGCATTGAGAATTCAAATACCTTGAAATATCCCCAGCCCCTAACCTGAAAGATATGAAAACAATTTATTTTAAAATTGTCCAATCTGATACTCTGCTATAACATTATTTTGGGTAAGACTTCTTTATCATCACAGGAAGATGGTAGGGACAATTCTAGGTTATCAAACAGAGCCAAGTTTAAGAGCTTTTTTTTTTTTTGGAGATACCAAATAGAATATTTATTGTTCTTCTATAATGCAAAGGGGTATCCCCACAAAAACACAACTGGCACATATAACTTTGAGCACCTTTAAAAATTTACATATAACAGTCTGCAATACCAGAATTTATTTGCCCCAAAATAGTATTGAGGAGTGACAAAAAGGGAAAGGCATTATTAAAGAGACAGATCAAAGACACTGATTAATTCTGTTCCAAAAGCAATGGCATTTTTTTTTAAACAAAATACTACTGACAATATAGTGTGGAGAACACTACTTTTCATTAGCAATAGCACAGTCTAAATATTTTTGGATTGTGAACTTTATGTCATTAGGAAGAAAACACTCCAGAGTTGGCTATTGCCTTCAGGCTGCCTTTTAACACATGCCATCAAAATAACAACAAGTCATTATGCAGTGCTGTTTGAAACATAAACAAAACATCTTCTGAGCACTTTCTTTTACCTCTCAATACTTGTGGGGACATGTGACCTTGAGCTGAGAGGCTCTTCTGAAAATGTTGTCCACATGTCTAAAGTTCTCCCCCTCACATGTGTACTCTACCATCCACCCTCAACCAAACCATCTAAATTACATTCAGATTTTTGTGGTATCATAATAACTTCAATATGGGATATATTTTCAACATTCTGGTAAGAGACTCCTTTCTTCCCTGCCTCACCCTTCTTCCAAGTTATTTCAGGTTTGCATATTTCATCTTCACATCTCAGTGGGATACCCATCCATAACATTTATTTGTGAGGTCTAAAGGCATAATGTGGGGGATTGTGAACTAGCATGTCAAAACCACATACTGCATGCGTATGTCTTAAAGAATGAAAAAGGATTCCTTTTTTCTCAAGATGTATAAGCTGTCTCAACAGCATAAGTCCAAAGTGAATACCACAACCTAATTAAAGATGAAGAGCGTAACAAGCAGTATTAAAATGTCTTTTTTGATTCATTCTTCTCCAAGTTATGTTTTTATCAAATGTCTTGTCTCATTAATGACTCCAAAGACATAATGAGTATATATACCTTCTAATCTCACTGAATTCAGAAGAGAGTTGAAAGAATTTTCTTCTATATGTTTTGAGGGCTATGACAGTGGAGAATGTACAGACAGGATAGAAAGGGGCTTTCAGAAGAGACTAAGTCCATTCACCTGCGTTCAGGGATAAGCATGCTTATATATTCCCAGACAAATAAGACTTTTTAAAGATCTCTCAAGTAAGAAATACCACAATCTCTTCTGGGTACCAATTCCTACATTTAGAACACTTACTTCTAGGAAGGTCTTCCTTTGAGCCTACCCATGCTTCAGGGCCAGCTTCATAGCATTCAAGCTCTGCAGTCACAAAGGGGCTCATGCTCAGAAGGACCACCTACCAGCCCTGCCTGGCTTAATGTTTTGTTGTCACTATCTTGAAATTTTTAATAATTTTGCCTCCAAACTTGTGTTTCCTAAGGGAACTCTTATGGAGCAATGAAGCATGTGTATAAAAAAGGGAAGATATATGCAGTATGCATGCCCCCTTCTCCTTTCTGCCTCATTCACATGTAGCCCCAAGAGCTCCCAATTCCTGTGGCCCCACGATGAGTACGGGTTCAGGAAGACTCAAAACAAGTACAAGAAAGGCATGTTACATCTAGACTGATTAAGGGGGGACACTGATAGCCCTAAGAGGCTTTCCATGAGAACCATACACATTTTGAATGAAGAAGGCAGGCAACAGATTCAAAACAACAGGAATGACTGAAGAAGCCCACTGAATCTTTTCTTACTCCTGTTACTTCCCCTGTATTACCTAATCACTTACAGTGAAGATGATAACATAGAAGGAAAGAAAAAGAGTGATACATAGTTCCTTTTCCTTTTAGTCCTTCCTTTCTCATCAGTAAGCTGAAGGTAGAGAGCACTGGAAGATAGGTACATATCAAGAAATGAAACAAAAACAGTTAAGTCTGGTGATTCCACATTCTGTAAGAACAAAATATATGTGTAAGTACAAGCTACAAAATATAAATTGTGTAATATTGTTGATTCTGCATATGAGTATAATGCTCTCATATTTGTTTTTCAAAGAGGCACTGCACATTACAAAGACCAATGGTAAAATTCACACTAACAATTTAAATTTTGTATTTTTCTTACTTAGAACATAAAATAGCAAATATTAAAAATGCCATGACAAGTCAAGAGAGACACTGCAGAAAGAAAACCTTTGCTTTTAGTACCTTTTTTAACAGCACTTTAGCACCTTTTCTCCTACTTTTTGAACAAGGAGGTCTGTGTTTTCACTTTGCACTGGGCCCTGCAAATTACGTAGCTGGCCCTGACCTGCTTCCTCATATTCCAGATTATATCCACTGCATCTATTCTTCCAGGTCACCATTTGTTAGTTTTCACCCTGTCCTTCATTCATCTACCCAACAAATATTGACTGCTCTGTGCTCAGGCACTGTGCCAGGTACTGAGGATATAAAAAGGAATAAGATAGCATCATTGCCCTCAAGTGCAGTTGTGCAGATGGACAAATAACCACAAAAATTTAATAAGACTGGGCTGGGTATGATGGTTCACGCCTGTAATCCCAGCACTTTGGAAGGTTGAGGGGGGTGGATCACTTGAGGTCAAGAGTTCAAGACCAGCCTTGCCAACATGGTGAAACTCTGTCTCTACTAAAAATACAAAAATATTAGTTGGGCATGGTGGCACATGTCTCTAATTCCACCTACTCAGGAGACTAAGGCAGGAGAATCACTTGAACCCATGAGGCAGAGGTTGCAGCGAGTGGAGATCCCACTACTGCACTCTAGCCCGAGTGATGGAGAGAGAGTCCATCCCAAAAAACTAAAAATAAAAAATACTGATCTTGTATGACTTTAGTGAGGACAATAAATAATACACATAAAATGTACAAATCACTTCCAGTAATGATTGCTAACTTTCAGCACCATACTTAATTATTTCATTTAGTTCCTATTACAACTTACTGGGTAGGTCGTATTATTGTTTCCATCTTACAGCTACAGAAGAGAGATTTAGAACAGTTAAGAAACTAGGCCAGGCACGGTGGCTAACACCTATAATCCCAGCACTTTGGGAGGCCAAGGCAGGTGGATCACCTGACATCAGGAGTTTGAGACCAGCCTGGCCAACATGGTAAAACCTCGTCTCTTCTAAAAAAATATAAAAATTAGCCAGGCATGGTGGCATGTGCTTGTAATCCCAGCTATCCAAGAGGCTGAGGCAGGAAATCGCTGGAACCCAGGAGGCAGAGGCTGCAGTGAGCCGAGAGCGAGCCACTGCACTGCACTCCAGCCTGGGCAACAGAGCATGATTCTGTCTCAAAAAAAAAAAAAAGAAAAGAAAAAAGAAACTGAACCACAGTGATTTTGTCACTAAGTGGTAGAACCAATAACTGAAGTCACCCAAACCTGTTTGACTACTAAATCTGAGTTCATAAGTGACAGCTACCATACTTATTAATATAATCCTAACCATTATTTATTTTCTAGTATTACAGTTGTGTCTCCACTTCCAGTTTCTCAAAGGTCAATTTTAGATGCAATTTTGTCAACTCCATATATCATTCACCACTAAAAAAAAATGTGGATTCTAACTTTTTCCAATTTACTCATTAATATTTTGTTTAGGACATAAAATATAGCTTTTTTTTTTTAATCTGACAATCCTCTGACCCAACTGTAGAAAATTCAATTCAGCTTATAAAACTTGTGGTTTTCAAAATTACAGTCATGAACTTGTTCACTAAAATATAGGCAGACAGACTGGGTCCAAATCCTGACTCCACAGTCAGGGTTTCAGAAAAGTACTTAACTCTCAAAGCCCAAATTTTCCCATAGGTAAAATGGTGTTGGAAATAGAACCTACCTCATTGGCCCATGCTTAAAAGTAAATAATTCTTACAAAACACTTAAAGTAGCACCTCGTACCTAATAACCACTCAAAAAAATGTTAGTTTTAATATTATTATTTTTAGTTCTCAAATCTAGGTTTTAAAATGGATTTGAAATGATTTCCCCTTGAAATTTTTTCATCCAGTACAAAGAACTAAGTTTGAGGGTCTCTAATTTCCCAGATACGTATTTTTTTTTTGTAAATAAAAGCCCACACAAAGTCTCCCAAAATGGCCCATAGTGGTCATATGTACCTCTACAATTCAAAGGATCTGAGATGTTTTAATTTAAATAATCCTTTCCTGAAAATGCCAAATACTACCCTCATTTTTTCTCTTTTCATTCTAAACTGCCTATTTTAGGATTTAAGGCAAAAGAGTTTATAAACTACACATAAAGAACTCTCTAAATATAAGAAACTATTCACATCAGTTTTAGCAAGGCTATCTCCATTCTCTCTAACCTTTAAAGTGACACTTAAATTTAAGAAGGTTGAGCAAATTAAAATGGCCGAAGTGTTCTCTCTGGCGGAAAAGGAAAGGATTAGCTAATCTGAAGGTTACTGCCATCACCCAGCCTGTCAGATGACTATTTCCCTGGCTTCTAAGTGATTGAAGAACACATTAAAAAAAAATAGACTGGATCACATAAAAATGGACTACATACCTATTTTTAAAATAGCTCTATAGTGCCTTCGTTTGACATTTTAGTACTATGGTTTAAAGAAAAGGAAAATAGCATTTTTGTAAAAAATCAAGCCCTTATTTCATATCTTGGAAAACCTGATAGACCTATGTGATATCTTCCTAAAACCAAAACTTCAATAATACTGGCTGCTCCTACCATAGGCTTTTAGGTCCTTACCAATTCTTGGGTGTCTTCCTGCAGTGGCAGAAATGCCGCTTCCAGAATAGCAATCTGGTCAACACTAAGCTTCTGCCACAGCCCAATTAGCAGAATCACCAAATGGGTGGCACTCTTTAGCCTGGTGAATGACTGGAACAGACTGCTTTGGTTTTCCTCCACTGCATCTGCTAGAGCGATTACCTGCAGAAATTATAAACTTTGGTTAGGGATAATTTCACAATTCTTGAGCCCTCAACAAATTACCTCTGGCACACTTTTGTTTTTCTTTAAGACAACTTGATGAACTTTGTCTTCCACAAACACAAGCTATGTTGAGTAATAAAAGAGTTATCATTCATCTGCTCACTTCCTTCTTTAAAAAAAATGCCCGGAATGATTCCAAATCCATATGGCCAGAAGTGGAAAATATCCACGAAATAAGCTTAGCAGGGACAGTGTTCAGTGTCTGCTTTGCTATCTATTGATTTTCATCAATATATGGTAATATAAGTAACCTCTAATAAAGATGTCACAGTCTTTATCACCAGCCACATAGACTGACCAATTAAAACATTCTCAGAAGAATAATTGCATTTGCCCTGTAGTTCAAACTAACAACTTCATTACACTTTTTTCAGAACGTCATCTTCCTCTAATATTAGTCTTTAACTGCTACATGGTACTGGAATATCTAATATTTCTTTATTATATCTAAAAGGTAGATAATGTTTAAACATTTGACCAGTTGAGTAACGTCATTTTTAACACAAATGCCAGACACCAGCCCACAGGGACCTGAAAGAAAAAAAAAAAGTTCAGGGTGTGTTAGCTTTACAATGCCAAATCTACTTAGGATAAAATTGGCAGGAGTGAGTAGAATTGACTTTTTTTCATCCTTTTGAATAATCCTGTGGAAAAAAGAACTAAAGCAACAATTGGATGGAACATCCAAAACTGCCCATTGGTGTTTTATTTTAGTTTAATGTCTTGGTGAATTTTATGCTCATTAAAAGTAATGAACTGACTGCCACAGAGACTCAAGGCGTCTGACAGTCCCCAGAACAGTCTTAGCAAAAGCCAGGGCCATATGAGCTCCTTTCTAAAAGCCCCCACCAGCTTGGGGGACTGGAGTTCAGATGAGTTTCAGAAGTCTGGTGCAGATGAACCATTTGGTGATATTTCATGGTTTATTGACACCAGCCCAAAGGGCTTGTTAAAAAATCATCATTCAAACAAGTAGAATGTACAGCTGTGTGGTCTACCAAATTTCATGTGGGGAGAGGGGCTATACAGAGACAGCCCTCAGAGTGTCTCGGACATACTGGAAAAGAGATGTAGACAGAGCAACTGAAGGTCCTTGCCTGAAATCACTGGGGCAACCAAAATTCTTTGCCACTTGGCTGAAGGCTTGCAGGAGTTATAAAAGGCAATCACAATTCATATTTAGCCCTACAGGGAAGCATGGGAGTTTTAACAAAGGCTAGCATAACATAAAGTGCATTGCTTGCTATGTGCCTAGTACCGTGCTACTTCCCAATTACATTCAAAAGAACTACACAACATCGTATAGTCCACAAGGATCTTATAATTCGTTGGAAAGAAAACATACATATACAACCAATTAGTGGGAAGAAACATTACTATAATAATGTCCTAATTGTGCAGAACAGAAAGTAAGTGTGAAAGAAGTTAGCAAAGGGACGGATTACTGTGGGCCAGAGTTAATATCCCTGGGGCCTCTTTTACTCAAATGGAGCTTGGAACTCATCCCTTCCCCATTACTTTAAGAAGTCACCTCGAAGAGATGGAGAGAGCCCACTTTCCTTAAACCAAAACACCTGGAATCATGTTCCTCCCCAACCCCACCATGATTACAACTGACTCCTGTTAAAGTCTGAGTTTATACTCTTTTTCTTCCTGTGAATGTTACCAATTAAGCCTCATTGTGGGGCCATCACATTACGAAACAGATGCTTATTGTCAAAAAGTCCAAATCATGCAAGGATCAAGGTCATAAACACCTACTGAGTGCCAGATATGTGCAAGAATTTGCGGGAAGTACTGCAGGGAATTCATTGGTGACAGATCTAATCTCTACCTCCAAAGAGTTTGTAATAGAGAAAGGAAAATAGGTCACCGAGGCAAATACTGACCACATAAGGAAGACCCTATGGGCTATAGAGTTCCATTAACATTGCGATTATTATGTGAATAATCATCCCTCCAATTAATTGAACACAGACCACATGCCGAGCATTCTGCCCTGTGCCATACAGGTATCAGTGCTTTCAATCCTCACATCTCCACTGTGACTTAGTTGACATTATCTTTCTTTCACAGATGAGAACTCTAAGGCTCGGCAAATGTAAGGCATTTGCCCAGGACTATATGCAGGGTGTGCAAATGGTGCTCGAGCTTTGATGGGCCCTGTACTTGTTTAATGCTCTGCTGTCTCTGCCCTGAAATTCTTAGTAATTTTATTTTTGAACTTGCATTTTATAAGCAAAATTGATGGGGCAATGGAGCATGAACATGAGCACAGGAGTTATGTGCACTCACTTATATGAGTTAAATGTTCATACTTGCATTTAAAACTGCATTAATATAAAGATTAATGGTAAAAATTCATGCTAATTATTTACAATTTTAATTTTTTCTTACTTTGAAAGCTACTAAATAGAAAACAAGAAAATATCATCGGAAGTTGTGAAAGAGAGAGTACTGAAGAAAGGAAAAAGCTTTGTATTTAAGTGGTTGTTTTAATAGCACTTTCTTCCCGGCTTTTGAACAAGGGCCCCTCATTAGCATGTGGCACTGGGAGCCACAAAATAAGTAGAGAGCCTGACCATCACCTAGTAGATGAAGGAACAGGATTCAAACTCTGGAGTCTGTCTCACTCCAAATCTTGTTTGAGACCTTAGGCACGTTGTACGTTCAGAGATGGGCATAATACATAATAATAGGGGCCCTGAGGAAGGAAAAGATGGAGGAAGCAGCAGTGGTATGCCAGAGCTGGCTCAGTCAGCTCCTCCACAACAGGAGAAAGAACCTATTGTTCAGTTTTCAGAAATTTTGCAAGCCAGCTGTTACGCATGGCCATTAGTAAAAATTAAATCACATAAACTTAAAACTAAATAAACTACACTTAAAGGTAATAAACACTCAACATTCATTACTTTTTACTATTATCTAGTCTTTTGAGGTTGTTTATGCCTATTGTATCCACACGTTGGAAACACTTTGCAATGGTCTATGGTTTACATTTCTTTCCAACTCTGCATTCAGGGACCTCACATTGGTAGCTTGATATCAGTCATGGTGGAAGTATTTACTACATGAAAATCCATTAATGTTACAAAGTCAGGCATCCTACCCTCCCCTTCTTCCCCAGAGAGACACTTGTTAACTCTTTACTAGCACACCAGTGAGAAGAGGTATCTGAAATGTGTCCTAAAGAATAGATACTGAATAAGGGAGCTTTAAAAGTGAAGGAAACAACTTGAGCAAAGCAGAAAGTACAGGCTGCTTGTTCAGGGAAAAGCAAACATTCCAGTTTAGGAACAACATTTGATGACATTAGAAAGGTAAGCTGGGCACTGTTGTGGAGGAACCAGAATGTCACAGTGAAAGCATGCACTTAACTCTGTAGGCACTGGGGAGCCACAGAGTATTCTAAGTGTGGGTGTTACTTGATGGAGGCTGTACTCTAAGCAGCTATCAGATCATAATAAATATTTGGGGCATTTTTTGGATTTAAGGGATGCTTTTATGCACGTTCCTCACTATCAAGGGAACATTCTCACTAAGTGCAACAGCATGTCAGTTCATGGACCCACCCAACTTGCTAAACAGCTGTGGTGGAAGAATGACTTCTCAGTGAGACAGCAGCCGAAGCCACAGGATCTTTCCTGAACAAGGCCCAAAATATATCAATCCAGGAGAAGCATAGTCTGTCTAAGTCTCAGTCTCATTGGACATATTCCTGTGCCATTGTGGAAAGAGTCTACTATCCCCAAATGGTCACAGAAACTGGAAAGAAATGGGACAAACAATTCCTTATGTAAATTACCCCCAAGGAAAATCTCCCTGACCTACTGGCCAGCATGAAATACTAAACAGATCTCCATGGTCTCAATTTAGTTTTACACGTAACAGCCAAGTTTACTGTGTTCCCTATAAGAGCCAAATGAATTTAACAGAATTAACATAGTAAAAAGAGCTGGAAAAACTACACCCCATTAAGATTCAGATCTCTGTGACCAAGGCCTAGATCTTGCAGCTCACCTGGAACTGAGAAATAAGGCCAACCAGCTGCTAGGACTTAAATTTGAGGGATAGTGATTTTTAAGGGTGCATCACTGGCTGAGCAAGATGTGTGTTCCCTAGTGTTCAACTGAACTACAGAAAGGGAGGGGTTTAGGAAACAGTAAATGCTAACGATTTCAAGTACAATGTGTTGACGGCCTTTGTTTTGCTTTCTCAAATTGAAGGTTTCCAAATAAGATGGAGACCCCAAAGGACATCTCTGTCGAACTGCCATATCAGTTGATGCCAAAGTAATGAGGCAGAGGCCCAGGGAGCTGCTTGCAGGAAAACGCTCAACTCATAAAGTGAGTGTGAAATTAATCCCAAATACTTCCAGCTGCCAAGATAGGCTCTAAAATTGGTTACAGGAAAGCAGCAGCAGCAACAGCGGAGTAGACATGAATCATACTATGTGAACACGGACATGTCCAGTTTCTTCACCTAAGCTTACTGTTGAATCTGCCTCCAAATTTCATGTGTGGCACTACCATTGCCTAAACACTACATTGCTGTTTAGCTGTCATTTCCTGAGGCCTGATTGTGGGCCAGGCACTGTGTGCAGAACTGTTATAACCAGATTATCATGTGGTCCTCACGACAACCCTCTGAGATAGGAACTGCTGAACCCCTCTGCCCCGACTTCCCAATGAGGAAACGGAAGCTTAGAAACATCCGAACACACTTCCTGTGGTCATAAACAAGGGAAGAGAAGGGCTAGGATTCTAATCATGTCTTCTGATTTCCTACTGGGTGCCCTTTCTTCTACACCAATATACAAATTATACATTCAGCCCCATAAAATAATCCAGTGGATTTTCATCTTGATAATTAAGCAAAGATACCAAGGAAAAGCACTACTAATATATTTCACCCATGATAGGCATATATGCTTTAGTTAACCTTTCCTATTGTTGGAGCTTTAAACATGGGGTCAATTCAAATTGGTTGGTTTCTGCACAAAGTTGTGTAGTGCTGCCCAAAGTTACATTATAAAGGAAATTAGCTCATAATTTGTAAGGATGGGAAGTTAACATACTAAGTTTTTTTTCTTAACAAAGGGAATTTTATTATGTCCCATATAGCTCAAAAATATAAAGACTTTAGAAAGCAGACATTTTCTAGGCCCTTTCCTTTAGTGACGCTGCTTTTTTCAAAGAGATGATTCACTTATTTTCTATAAAATCTCACATTACCATGTTTTCAGTGGTCTGAGCAGGTTAACGTTTCATAATAATAATTACATTTATTGAGGGCTGTCTAGGAGCCAGGGACTGTGCTAACCTCTTTACAGAAATAATCTCATTTAATTCTCAAAACAATACTGTGAGATATTACTGTTATTGCCCCCACTTTAAAAATAAGACCAGAGAAGCAAAGAAAGTGTCAAACAATAAGCAGTAGAGCCAGAATTCATACACAAGCAATCTGAATCAAGAAACGTCACCATGAAGCACTGCCTGCATTAACTTTCTGCCTACATATCAGTCTCATCATGTGCAATATGTGAAACAAATTCTATCAGGAGCTCCCCCAATGGGAGGTTTCAGCTTTGCTGATCTCCCAATACCTGATACAAATTAAGACAGGTTTATTGTCATAAAAGTTCAGCATAGATGAATGAGTTAAGAAAATGACACTTCTATGATATGGATGAATCTATACATCCCCTATGGAAGAATGCAACAGACTGTGCTGAAACAGGCAATGTCCTGGGAACCAAGGAGACAGAGCTTCTAGTCCTGGCTTTGCTACCAAGCAGCTTTATGTCAGTGTTCAATTTACTTCCCTTTTCTGGGCTCTAGTTTCATCACCTTTAAAATGTAGGAAACAATCTCTAACATCCAGCATAGCTGTAAGTGTCTGACTCAAAAACTTTTAAATTAATTTTGGATGATGTGTTGTTTTGAATTATCCATGCCACTTCTTCCACTCTATTTGCATGCATAATAGGATTCTTGTTGACTTGGGGGTTTTATCTATAAAACAGCATTATGAATATTTTTCTTTGGCTAATTCATAGGATTATGAAAATTAAATGAGAGTGGTAAAAAGATGGACAATAACAAGTGCTGGCAAGGATGTGGAGAAATTGGAACCCACATACTTTGCTGGTGGAAATGTAATACAGTACAGCTGCTATGTTAAATAGCCTGGCAGTTCCTCAAAAAGTTAAACATAGAGTTACCAGATGACCCAGAAATTCCACTTCTAGGTATACGCCCAAGAGAAATGAGAATATATGTCCATTTTAAAACTTGCTCACTAATAGTTATAGCAGCATTACTTATAATAGCTAAAAAGCAGAAACAGCTCAAATGTCCATCAACAGGCAAATGGATAAACAAAATGTGACATATTCATATAATGGAATATTATTCAGCCATAAAAAGAAATCAAGTACTTACACATGCTACAAAATGATGAATCTTGAAAATGTTATGCTAAATGAAAGAAGCCTATCACAAAGGAACACATATTGTATGATTCCATTTATATAAAATACCCAGAATAGGTGAATCTATAAACACAGACAGTAGATTAATAGCTGCTTAGGGCTGGGGGTGGGTGGTAAATAGGAGGAATGGGAAGTGACAGCTAATGGGTGTGGGGTTTCTTTTAGGAGGGGTTAAAAAAATGTTCTAAAATTAGACTATGGTAATGGTGGGACAGCCCTGTGAATACATTAAAAATCATTGAATTATACACTTTAAATGACTGAATTGTATATATTTAAATAATATCCAATAAAGCTGTGAAAATAAGAGAATAAAAGATACTTTGAAAGTATAATTCCTGTAAGGTAAATAAAAACACAAAGGCACCTTTACTTAGGCAACAATTTTGATATATTAATGGCCATACCATATTGCAACTAGGACTTAATTACCTTAAGGATGATGGAATAACCATGTGACTCTGCAGTCAACCACATCTAACTATGACTACTAGTAATGCTACTTATTAAGTGTACAACTTTTGGCTACTTACCATACCTCCCTCAAACTTAGTTTTCTCACCTACAAAACAATACTCAATAAAAACTAGTGAATATCTCTGGTGTTCATTTCTAATTGGTTTGGCTCCTGGTTACTATTTCTTAATATTGTTTATAGTTTAGGGCTCATTTCAATTTAGTAACACCAGGAAAATTCTGCTTTTTCTATTAGATTAATAATGACATTGAAAAAGGAAGATTCTTCTGCTCGAGGCAGTCTACCAACTACTACCTCCCAAAGTTAGGCAGGATAGCTGATCGCCCTGCTCTGTTCCCTGACCCTCATTCTGTGGTCACTCAATGAAACAGTGTTCATTTTGCAGCTAAGTTTAACCAAGTTTCAAAGCTTGATTAAAAGCTTGTAAGTTACTCATGTTGGATTTCCCTTTATCCACTCCTTTAGCAAAACTATTAAAACATGTACACACAGTCATATTACTTTGCCTGGTAGGACTTGTTCTCTAGAAATCCTCTGAGGCTTGTGACTTGGGGAGCCAGGCATTGCTTGTTTTTCTTTTATACCTTACTGAAAATGCTAGAAAATTTGGTGATTTGAATAAAATGTTTCTGAAGTACACTATGAAAAGCCAGAGAAAAAAAAAACTCATGCTCTAAAAGACCAGAAAATTCCAGGGTAAAAATATCAACTGATAAGACCCCAACATGCCCACAATTTTCCAGTATGAGGTACACATTGGGTGTCCCATAAATGCTGGGTGAACTGATGAGCTTCAAAGTCAATCCACCTAAAAATATAGTGCAACTGTATTTTTTTCTGCCTCTTAAATCCTGGATACACTGAATCAGGCATTGTCAGGCTCCCAATTTGAATGGAACCCAAGTGATGTCACATGGAAACAACAGACCTACCTCAATATATCTGTCATCTACTTTTAAAAAAATTGCTTCGGTTCACCTTTAGCCAGAGCTTCCTAACACCAAACTACAGACAGCTCTAATGACTGCTGAAATGAATTTATTCTTCAGATGGCAGCCTTTTCATTAGAAAGGCACATGCTCAGTCTAGGAGAGAATTGGAAGCAGACAAGAAATAGGGCATACTTCCCTCTCAATGATGTTGTTTGTGATGGCATTTGCTGCAGACTCCAACATGGCAAAGGCTTTGCAATAGGAGAAAAGAAAAGACCTACCAGGTCTAAGCTTTTACTTTGGCTGAAATGATCCAATTTGTATCCCAAAGAATTGTTCTTTTACCAATAACAATGAAATAAGGCTCAAAATGAAAAAGAAATGGCATGGAGATGGCTTAAATGCCAGACAGGCATGTAGGAAGCATTTGGGTAGCAAGCTCATAACTGATTAAATTCACTACTTACATGCATTCATTACCTCTGTGCTGAACTTATGACTAGATAAAAGAGAACCCTGAGGTTTGTACTTTGAAGGCATAGCAAGAATTGAATTCTTAGCTATTTTTGCTACTATATTATTTTGTATTAACAGGACAGTGAACTGGATTTAATTCTATTGCACTTCACATTGGAAAGAAAACCTGAGATTCCCCTTTAACATGTATTTAGCTTAAATTTGTAAACCAGAACCAGTATAAGAATACATTATTTTTTGAGACAGAGTCTCACTCTGTCACCTAGACTGAAGTGCAATATGGCGTGATCTCAGCTCACTGCAACCTCTGCCTCCTGGATTCAAGAGATTTTTCTGCCTCAGCCTCCTGAGCAGCTGGGATTACAGGTGTGCACCACCACATCCAGCTAAATTTTTGTGTTTTTAGTAGAGATGGAGTTTCACCATGTTGGTCAGCCTAGTCTGGAACTCTTGACCTTGTGATTCGCCTGCCTCAGCTTCCCGAAGTGCTGGGATTACAGGCGCGAGCCACTGCGCCCAGCCCAGAATACATTTTTAATCATAGTATCATTTTGGGTAGCCATTAAGACAACTGCAAAAGTGTACCCATTCAGTAAAAAACATCAGTCACAAAAATGCTGTGTCTTCATAAAAAGAGACCTACTAATGAACTAAACCACCTGATGCTTTGAAAACACTAATGTATGATCATGCAACTCTTAGAAGTCATAATGGTTTTCCTGGTCTAGGATTACAATTTTCCCTGACACCAATCCACATTTGCAAAATGCCTTGAGAATTCACATAAAACTGGTTTTAGAAAAACAAATTATTTGAGAAATTTCTTTATAATATATATATATATAGTACAACTCTTTTTTTAATGTTCTGCTGAGAAGAATATAAAAGGTAGGCAGTGTTGGAATATAGACTTTGGCTGGGACTTTTAAAATATATACCATTGATACATAAAAATGTTAAATGAGAGAGACAATAAATCATTTACAAGTGACATAGAGACAAATTTTGCTATTTCTGCAAAGTTTATTCACCAAATAGACATGTAACTTAATCAGCTGAAAGGAAACGAACTCCATTGCTTGGCTAATATAAAGCTAAAAATACAACTGATCTCAAGCCTGATTACTATTTTTACCTTTTTTCCCCCCTGGCTGACCAAAGTTTTACCCCTTTCCATAAAATTATCTTCTTATAGCCAAGTGAAACCCCACTTTAAAAAATAATAATTAATGGAATCAGGTTGTAAAAAGAAGAATGAATGTTCTCTGGACTATGGTTACTCATTGAACAGGTCGCTATTAAAGCTGGAATCTATGGTTGGCAATGTCAGAGCTCATTTTACGAGCCCTGGAGAATGCCACAGTTATCACTCTCCAAAAACAACATCCACAAGGTCTGATCTGAATAGCTTCTAAGTTTAGAATGTTTCAGGCCACATTCCTACATGCAGACATGTCAGTAATTATGTAACCACCCACACTGCCTCGAGTGCCATCTCCGATGAAGGGAAATGATGGATACATGGGCAGTTGGCTGGGTGTCCTAAGAGCATTCCTTTAGCTAAGGCAGCAAGTGCTAAGACACATTATTACATGTGATCAGTTAGGGCCTGCTCCCAAAAAGGCAAAAAGGGAGGCTGGAGACCCCAACAATGCGGGTGACACTGCCAACCATTTCCTTGGTTCCAGAGTTTAAGAAGTCAAAGTGACGTTTTCACAACAGAGTGCAATTGTTGAAGTTTTTCTATGAATCCTCGTTTAAAACACCTATTTTTTTCAGAGGGTCTACTTCTCTTCAATATTTGTAGTTTTTATATATGTTTGCTTTTTTAGATAAAATAGTTATATCACTACTATCTGGTAGTTCTTTGGCAAAATATGTAAATGTCTATATGGCTCAGACCACATGGAAATAATACAAAAGGCAATGAGGAGAGCTGCCTGGTTTCATATGGAGTGAAACTAGGGTAAACTGCGGTTATTTTTACAATCACAGGCTATTGGAACATCATAACTGGAAGTTGCCTTGGCGAAGATATGTTATGCCTGATTTCTACTGTGCTGTAAACTCCCCCAGGCCAGAGACTATTTTATTGTTTGCTGTACCCTCCTACAGTCTCTGGCTCACAGCAGGCATTCAACGAATGTTTGTAATACTAAAGTAAATTTAAAATTCTGATGACTTAGTAGCACAAGAGTATCCATTAAGATGGTAATTTATAGGACCACTATTTGGGCAAGGGAAGTCCATCCCTATCCCTACATTCCAGGTAAACAAGACCAACGCCTACCATTTTTGAAAAGTTTTTGCAGGGTATGTTATTCATTGGGTCTACCACAGGTTGTAAATAACTGGGCTCTAAATTCATACCTTCTACATGTATTATATTACAATGAATTCCTAAATTCACTCACGCCTTTACTGCTGAGTTTACTGAGAGTGTTATGAAGTCTGTAATTTAACTTTAAAATACATCATCACAGAATCATATGATGTAAGCATATGAGTCAGTTTTAAGTGCACTCCAAAGCAGAGTTTCTCATCCTCCTCATTAATGACATGTGGGGCCAGATAATTATTTGTTGTTGGGGCTGCCCCAGGTCCTATATGAAGTTTATCTGCATCTCCATACTCCACACACTAGGTGCCAATAGCACCTCTCACTACCAGTTGTGACAACCAAAGAATGTCTCCAGACATTGTCAAATGTCTCTCTGGGGGCAAAATCACCCTGATTGAGATCCACTGGTCTAGAGTCAATGAGACTGTGCTCAAAACAGTTAACCTTCTCATCAGCAGCAAAACCCACAAGCCAGAGGAACTACCACAAGCACTTAAGCTACTGGTATCTCCAGCAACACTGGAGACTTTTTTATTCCATAATAAATGTCAGAAATGGATTTTGATTCAGTCAGCATTATAGATATTAGAATTGATTCATTGACAAAAATTAATGGTATTAAAGATACGTGGATTGACTGATTATTTTTATACTCAGACTCTCCTTTGTAAGAATAGAGTATATGAATTCCAGCAAGACACTGATGGGATGGGGACCAAGGTGTAAACCTAAATGATCCTGTGTCTTGACCTTGGGGAAACAGATTTCTAGCTTACTTGACTCCCATTATGAGGGAAAAAAGACGCTCCCTTGGATTATTGTTCAATCTGCCCCAACTGAATCTTTCCAGAAAGGTGGTAGTCTAGTACCTACAGGACAGCTGGGCCTTCACCCAGCCTGCAGTATAGGATATATGAATTGTCCCATGCTTATAAATGTCTATTTAATAAATGTCTTCATATGTGACAAAATTAGTCATGAGACTTACTTTCATTAGAATCAAAAAGAAAAGTTTGGGGGAAGTCACCCATGTCATTTACCTCAAGCTTTTTGATGGCTATCATTACTTACTGAAAAGAATTTAAGATTTATGTGTGACTTAAGTGACAAAGGTAGTGTGCAACATAAGTGTGTGCTAAGTGATGCGGATACATGTGTTTAAGAGCTTCCTGCAAAGAATTGTGTGTTACTTAAGTGGCAAAGGTAGCGTGCAACATCAAGTGTGTGCTAAGTGATGGGGATACATGTGTTTAAGAGCTTCCGGCAAAGAACTAACAGTCTCACAAGAGAAACAGGCCAGGCACTGTGGTTCACACTTGTAATCCCAGCATTTTGGGAGGCCAAGGCAGGTGGATCACTTGAGGTCAGGAGTTCGACACCAGCCTGGCCAACATGGTGAAACCTTGTCTCTACTAAAAATACAAAAATTATCCAGGCGTGGTGGCACATGCCTGTAATCCCAGCTACTTAGGAGGCTGAGACACGAGAATTGCTTGAATCTGGGAGGCAGAGGTTGCAGTGAGCCGAGAATGCGCCACTGCACTCCAGCCTGGGCAACAGAGCATGACTCCGTCTCAAAAAAAAATAATAATAAAGAAGAAAATCAAGTGTAGAGGGGTTAAGCAACCTGGTGAAAATCATACAGCAATGCCAAGATTCAAACCAGGTATCTCTAAAACCTAAAAGCCCAAGCATTTTTTGCACTGTGCCACACTGTACCCTTAAACACACACACACACACACACACACACACACACACACACCCTATACGAGATGATAAGTGCTATACAAATGGCTATCAGATTAAGTGAGTATGAGAAATGCCTATAAATGCCTCCTCCCCAACAACTGATTTCCTGGGGTGAAGGGCCCACAGATTCCTTTGTTTGTCCCTCTTTTAAGTAGACCCACATTTGAATGTTTGAATGCCTTTGGTTCAGAATAACATTCAAGTACTGAAAATTAGTCCTTATTGTTTCCCATCTACCTCTGCGCTACCTGCCTGGCCCTGTAGTCATTTGAGTTTGTAACCACTTCAGTAATCATAAACGTTAAACAAAAAAAAAAAACTGTAACAGCTATAGAAAAACAGAGATCATCTTCATCATAAGTGATTAAACTGAATCTGGGCTCTGGTAGTTTAACCCCAGGAGGGTCCTCCACAACTTTAAGCTCCAGTTTTCTCCTCTATAAAAGACAAGTATGTGGCTTGAAGATTGAAATACAACATAAAATGTATTTGTCATGGTGGCTAGCACATAGGAAGCATGCAATAAAGGTTAGCATTATTATTATGCCCTGGCTAAACACCCAACCAACAAACTCTTCTTTTTTTTTCTTTTTTTGAAGTGGAGTCTCGCTTTGTCACCCAGGCTGGAGTGCAGTGATGCGATCTTGGCTCACCACAGCCACTACCTCCCAGGTTCAAGCAATTCTCGTGCCTCAGCCTCCTGCGTTGGTGGGATTTTTGGCATGTGCCCCGCTGTCCAGCTTTTTTTTTTTTTTTTTTTGTATTTTTAGTAAAGACAGAGTTTCAACATGTTGGCTAGGCTGGTCTCAAACTGCTTGTCTCAAGTGATCTGCCTGCCTCGGCCTCCCAAAGTGCTGAGATTACAAGCATGAGCCACTGGGCCTGGCCTAACATAAGCTTAAATAAGGCAAAATAAAATTCAAAAAATATCATATACCTGAAGACAATAACAACACTCCCTTTTGCCTCTTCATCTCTAGTTTATAAAATCCCTATAATTTCAGTACCTCCTTCCTGGGATTGATTTTGTACGTAAAATACAGACATTATCTACCAAAGTACGTGTCATGATCTCCACTTCGTCTCTCTCAAAGCACCCTGTATGTCCTCTTCTATTATATCCATCACATTTAGAATGACATGTTTAATACCTGTAAGCTCTGTGACGGCAGGGACTGCGTCTAATTTACTACTGTGTCCCCAGCATATAGCACAGGGCCTAACACATAGTAGGGCTCAACAAATATTTGTTCAGCTGAACTGAATTAAATCCCATTTGGTATATCTGAGAAGGATAACATATTAGCTTAATATTACTAGCAGAAGATTCTCTCAGAAGTGGAGCTAGTACCTAGAATACCACTTGTGAGGCAGAGCAAAGAATCAATTTCCTTAATTCCATAATGTCCTTTGCTAGCTAAGCACCTCTCCCACCCATACACACATTTCTGAAAAACATTTTAATGGTTTTCAAATCAGGATATGCCACATTTAATGTGGCAGTTTTACTTTTTATCCTCAAAAGTTATCTAATCAATAGTGTGCTCTAAAATTAATGTCTTAGAATTCATTAAATATATTTTTGTGTGGTATTTTGTTTGGAGTTATATCTCCCAGTGTCTTCATCCAGTTTCTAGGAAGTAACTGTACTAATAATACTCCCTGGCCACCCTTTGTGAAGCATTCTCTTCAATTTATACAATGATCCCCCCTCCCATACTTTCTAGTGGGATCTACTATAGGCCAAGCATGAGTTCCTTCATATGGTCTCTGTGTAGTGGTTTGAGACATCAACTCTCCACAATCAAGCAACAAGATGCAAACCCAGGACTGGCTAGCCAACAAAGCCCATGTTCTGTCACCATCCACACTACTTTGAAAGAACTCTAGGGAGCTAGAAAATTCACTTCCACACAGTTGTGACTTATTTTCAAAATTAATTATGCTTATGAATTCAATGAAAAAACCTATGCATTCTGGGAAGGTAATAAAGTTTATTTCTTATGAATAGAATAGAAGCTAAGATCAGTTTACCCAAAGAAAAAATAAAATATATGTTTATTCAATCTATTCAACAAGTATAAACTGAGTACCCACTAGAGTATCAGGTGCTGCATGAACCTTAATGGAGGAAGAAGTGTGGCTCAATGAGCAACTGAAACTGGGGTTAAGTCAATAAATATTTATGAGATAGTGACAGTTTTCACAGTTACAAAATGATTCTTAATGACTATCTTTGAAGTGATTTTGAACTATAAAACTACCCAAAAGACAATAGATACTGATGTATAATTCTAATACAGACTAGAATTAAGTAAAACTAAAAGGGACCTGATAGTTTTGGTTCTGGCATCGATAGCTTAATGTAAAGTTTCTCTGTTAAAACATACAAATAAAATCAAAACAGGCAGAAAAAGAAAAAAGAATGATTTTTAAACTCAACAAATAAAGAAAATTCTACAAACTCACTTTGGGAGGCTGAGGAGGGTGGACCACTTGAAGTCAGGAGATCGAGACCAGCCTGGCCAACATGGCGAAACTCCGTCTCTACTAAAAATACAAAAAATTAGCCAGGGGTGGTGGTGCACACCTGTAAGCCCAGCTACTAGGGAGGCTGAGGCAGGAGAATCACTTGAACCCAGAAGGCAGAGGTTGCAGTGAGCTGAGATTGTGCCATTGCACTCCAGCCTGGGTTGATAGAGCAAGACTTCATCTCAAAAAAGAAAAAAAAGTCTGTCCTGAATGTTATCTGGTGTCTCAGATACAATATGCCATTTACAGCTGTTATCAATCACCAGCAATTCTCTGCTAAAAACCAAGTAAACTCTATTCCCTCATATGAAAACTACTTTTCTTGGTGAATTCCTTTCCTCTGGAGAGAAATAAGCTCTAAAATTGAAGAGACTGAGAGGAAATAAGTTTTGAAATCACAGAATCAGAATTATAGGGCTAGAACAGAAGAAATTTACTACATCACACTGTGGTCATTTATTTACATCTGTCTCTTTTCCTTAGATTATATGTTTTTTGAGAACAAGGGTAATGTTCTTATTTATAGTTCATGATGCTGTAAATATTCAATATATTCATCTGAATTCAACTGAATTTGAAAAGACCTTCAAAATTATCTAATTCTAGTCCCATTTCTTAATGTAGAAAAAAAAAGAAGTTCTAAGACCCAGAGAGGTTTAGTGACTTGCCTAAAATCACATAGGAGGTTAGTACTCGAACCAGGGCTAAACCCTCATATCAGCATCCTCCTTTAAGGATGTTAACTACACTATCTCATTAAGTATTCACAACAACTTCATAAATCAAGCAGGCAGAGCACCTAAGTCCCCCTTTTATGAGGAAGAAATGCCAAATGTCAAGGTTACAGGGAAGGTTAATAATGGTATAAAGCACAGAATTTCTGGCCTGAGCTTTTGTTCCTATGGCACAGAGGCTTTGAAACATGCCGCTTCTTACCTACAAGGCATGAGCTAGAAAAGGGGAAGTGAATCTAGTCCAAGTGTGCAAGTAGATGGACAGCACAGAAGAAAAGGGAAACACAGATGTAGCATAAAAAGAAATATGAAGAAGCATGAATACAGTTGGCTAGAGAGAAGAGCTTGCAGCTGGGGTAGCAGCCCTCTCCATAAAATGGGGTCAGAGTTTGGCTTTGTTTTGATTTTCTGTTTTTTCAGAAACTTGGGAATTTCCTTCACGGTCACAGTGTTATAATTTGCAAAGCTGATTTCATGTATAGTTTATAGGCCTATCACATCTCTGATACTGATGATTATTTTCCCTGTGATTATAAGGCTACGATAGTGGGATATCAAGTTGAGACATTCTCTTTATGTTAAAAGAGACAAGAAGGGCATGTGGAAAGAGAGCTATGAGCCTCAACCCTTACATTTCTCAGATTGGGCATAAGGTGTTCCCAGATGGCCGAGAACAACATGGTTCAGAAAGGGCAGCCACCCATACACATCCCCTGACCATTCTTATCACAGTTACTGAGATGAGGGGCCCCAAAATGTGAGTATGGGGTAAAAGGGAGAAAGAAATGGCCCAGATCTCTTCCTCCAACAGCAAAGCCTGCCTAAAGCTTGCATGATGTGATGCAAAGAACACAGGCCTTTGACTCAATAGTTTTGAGTTGCATTGTTTACCTCAGGCAAATCATTTTACTTTTCTCGGCAATTCTCATGTTTCTCTAATCAAAAAAGTAGCAAAGTAACACTAACTTGTCTCACAGAGTCAGTTTTAAGGGCCAATTTAAATGATCTATGTGATGAATTTTAGTAAACTGTTAGATACTATATAAATGTTAGCTATCATTATACTAGAAGCATAAGGAATTAACATCTCTAAATAACCTTAATTAATATTCTCCAGACTGAAGCCTACTGTTCAGCTAATTTGCAAGGAAAGACTATAAAAATCAGTAACTTCTCTGGAAAAAAATAGCATCTGGAACAAATTACAGTTTAAGAAATGGAGAAACCAATTAATTACAATGAATCCTAAGCTTACATCTTTAAACAAAGAATGCTATTTAAGAGTAAAGATTGGCCAGATTACATAGGGTAGAGGGGACATTCAGTAGTCACAAGGTGAACATCAAAGGACTTCCAATATCATTAAACTTTATAGAAAGAATTTTTGCTTTCTTTCACACTGGCATTGAATTTCAATTTATAAAATAAAACATCATCATTGGTTCAGTACATGCAAATGATGAAGACACGGGGTAAGACACTACCCAACCAATCACAAATTCAACTTGTGCTTATGAAATGATGAATTTGAGAAGCTGTCACAGCACCTTTATTCTGAGAGGGTTCAGTATTGTAAGCTGAAAAATGAATTTAGCCTGGCTTGTTTAGATTGAGGGGGAAAAAAACCTGTGCCTTAGACTCAACTTTGGCTAAATTATGCCCTTGAATTTTGGGGAAGACGGAGGCTGCTTTGGTTTTCCCCCTTTCCCCCTACTCACACACAGCCAACACACGAAAGATTAATTTCCAAAGTTAGGAAATCAGCCTTCAACACATCACTGTGTAGTCATAAGAATTACATTCAACTACTCATGAGTCACAGGCAATGGATTCGATCAGTGAATGAATTCATCTTTTTTTCCTCTTTAATGGAGGTGACTGGCTATCTCCATTTCAGCAAAGAACTGGCAAAAATGAATAATTTGGATAAAGTGAATCAATAGCCTTCTTAGAAGTCACACCTAATCAACTATTTAATTTTGGATTTGAATGTCAACTAATTTGACCATATCTTCCTACTACTGTCAAGGTTGTTATTCATTATATCACACAATGTCTACCTTACAAAGACTCAGACAAAAAATTCCTCTCAAACCTCATTATTAGGAAAATGTCTTTTTTAAATCAACATTTATGTTAAGTTCTGGGGTACATGTATGGGAAGTACAGGTTTGTTAGATAGGTAAACGTGTGCCATGGTGGTTTGTTGCACAGATAAACCCATCACCGAGGTATTAAGCCCAGCACTCATTAGCTGTTCTTCCTGATGCTGTCCCTCCCACAATACCCCAACAGGTCCCAGTGTGTGTTACCCCCCAACAATGTGTCCATGTAGTCTCATTGTTCAACTCCCACTTATAAATGAGAATATGCAGTGTTTGGTTTTCTGTTCCTGCATTAGTTTGTTGAGGATAATGGCTTCCAGCTCCATCCATGTCTCTGCAAAGGACATAATCTCATTCCTTTTTATGGCTGCACAGTATTCTATGTACCGCATTTTCTTTATCGACTCTATCACTGATGGGCATTTGAGTTGATTCCATGTCTTTGCTATTGTGAATAGTGCTGCAATGAACATATGTATGCATGTATCTTTATAACAGAAGGAGTTATATTCCTTTGGGCATATACCCAGCAATGGGATTGCTGGGCCAAATTGTTTTTCTGCCTCTAGATCTTTGAGGAATTGCCACACTGTCTTCCACAATGGTTGAACTAATTTACACTCCAACCATCAGTGTAAAAGCATTCCTTTTTCTTTCTCCACCACCTCACCAGCATCTGTTGTTTCTTGACTTTTTAATAATTGTCATTCTGATGGGCATGAGATGGTATCTCATTGTGATTTTGACTTTCATTTCTCTAATTACCAGTGATGTTGAGCTTTTTTCATGTTTGTTGGCTGCAGTCAATCTGCTGTTGAAAAACCAAACAACAAAAAACAGAGCAAACACAAAAACAAACTATAACAACAAGAAAAAAAAGTGTGTGTTCTGTTTCTTTAAAACATTAAGAATCTTTTAAATGGCTATGATTCCAACTTTGTATTGATTAGAGAGAAGTCATATTCTATATCTGGCAACACAGAAATACATATATATGTCATATACATAATATAAAATATTTATTTTTTCATCCAGACTGCATGAGGCTTTTGAAAAATCTACTTTGATGTAACCTTTTTTTTGTAGATTTTCCTAGTTACTCATAGGCTAACCCTACTGATTAACACGTGTAACTTCTGCTGAATTTGATTTAAGTGGCTTATCACAGGCAGAGAAGAATAAAAATGATCTCAATTCAGAACAATCAATATTCACAAGTATTTAGGTCTCAGCTCAGTAAGTCACATTTCAGAACTTTTTCTCCACATTGCCTTAATACCAATACCAAATAATTATTTAGTATTTACTATATTCCCAATACTTTGTCTCAAAAAGAAGATTCTTGGAAAGCCTGAAGACAAAACTCAGTAAAGGTCTGTTGAGGCCAGTGCAGTGGTTCACATCTGTAAATCCCAACACTTTAGGAGGCCAAGGTGGGAGAATCACTTGAGGCAAGGAGTTTTAGACCAGCCTGGGCAACAAAGCAAGATCCTATCTCTACAGAAATAAATAAATATTAGCTGGGCATGGTGTATACCTGTAGTCTCAACTACTCTGAAGGCTGAGGTGGGAGGATTGCTCGAGCCCAGAAATTCAAAGCTGCAGTGAGGCATTATCATGCCACTGCACTGAAGCAGTTAACAGAATGAGACTCTTGCTCAAAAAAAAAAATGTTTCTTTGAGATCAAACTTGAGTCTATTAAACCAAGGCAAATATCAAAATGTCACATGGTATTGAATTCAGTGGTAAACATTAAAATGTTTCCCAGAAATGACCTTGATAGGATTAAAAAATGAAGGTTGAAATTATTAGAAAAGACTCACTGGAGGCTGAAGAACCTAAACTAGTTCTGTTGAAGGAATGAGGTGATTCCAGGCAAGGTATATATGCCAGTGAAGGTGCCAAGGTAAAATAGACACCATGTTTTCATACATCATTGAGGAGAGCCATATGCAAAAATCAAGAGTTACAGCATAGAAAGGTTTGGAAAATTTTACTTATGAAAGGACTTAGTGATTAGAACAAAGATTTCAGTGTAATGATTGCAAACTCCAGAAGGGTTCCTCGTTTTTCCATCTTGGGCAAGGTCAATATAGAGGGTCACTATTCTCTTTACAGAGTATAAGGATTTTCTGCTCAAGGTCTAGAACCGAATTATAGTAAGGCAGGATACATTTATGAAACATTTTAGTCTGTTTTAAAGCTGTTTCTCCAAAGAAAATAAAGGTGTTTATTCTTCATTTAGAATTCATGACATATTCAAGCTATAAGATAAAAATGTAAAATTGCCCCCTTTTTAAAATTTCTATCCAGAATCTAGTCCACTCTTTACTAATCCACTCTTAAAATAGACCTAACTTACTTACATTCATAAGAACTGAATCAATCCCATTTCCATCCCAAAATAGCCCAGAAACAGAAATAGTAAGGTATGAATGGCCAGAACAACAGGAGGACCTTAACCTCTGAAAATTACTGAAGCACTAATCCTTTAAATCCATTTCTGCCAGTCTATAGAACCTGGAAAGTTATAGATTTAATACCATATAATTTCAACTGAACTGGAAATATGTGGTTTCTAACATAGTTTCAGCAGACAAATTTAAGGCTGACTAACTCTTAAATTGAAAGAAATGCTTTCTAAAATTAGTAATTAGGGAACAGAAAATATCCGTGTAATTAGAAGCTCTAAAACTTACTAACCTAACATAATATTATTTCCAGGATATCCCTTTTTGTCTCAATTATACAATTGTATTTCCTATTTTGAGCCATCCTTCATGGCATCTCACCTATGTTATTAGTTAAACCTAAAAAATAGGCCATGACAGACTTAGGAAACAGAGCCCGTTTTTTATCTGGATTAAAAAATAAGAGAATAGTTACAACAAGAGAACCAATCACAGTGGGATACAGGAGCACCAGTGATGGGTGTGTTCCCCTGTCCAACGCAACATGGTAGTCAACCAGCAGGGAGGCCCTCCCTCCGCCACTTGGTGAACACCTGAACACAACTGTCCTTTTCTCCATTTTCCTAATTCCTGCTTTATCAGTCTCAAAATGAGAACAAATTGTATTTTCCCATTCTCTTAAAGAATATATGAAAGCTGAGTAACTGTCTGACGAATGTTTTCTGTGGTAGGAGAAAAAATCACAATTTACTACCAGCCCTCTGCTTACTTCAATCTCTACCTGATCAGAGTCACTACTAATTACTATTCCAGTTGCTTCTATATGTGTTTACATAATAGTTCAAGATGTGGACATTAATAAGCTGATTTACCCATGAAAAATGTCCCAAGCTACAGGGTGACATCCCTCCCAATGTTATTATTAATTAGGCCAATGCGCTTGAAACCTCAAAATCAGACCTAACAATTCTGTTTTTAATCCCCTTTATTAAGACCCCAAGTCCTTTCAATTCTGCCCTCAAAATATCTTCCCATATTTATTTCTTCCTCTATACTCCAAATAACATCATCCTCTGCAAATCACCCCTAGGTTACTGAAACAGACTTCAGCTAAATTTAAAAAGGGCAGAAAAGATCACTTAAAATTATTTACTACCTAGAGAGATCCCTTACAGTATTAATATTTAGAGAAACACCTTTTCAGACAATTCTAAGTTTAGCTACACATATATGGACATGTATGCAAATTTAGATTGTACTTCATACTCATTACATTGTATTACATAATCATATTCATGTAAATTTATACAGATTCTTTCATGCAACATTATATAATATCATGTTATATAATTTAATTCTAATATCATTTTCTGAAATTTTATTTCTTCACTGATTTTTTCCCACCCTTATTTTATAGAAAAATACATGTGGAAGCTATAGGTCTTACCCATGCTATGGAATAATTTAATAACAATATTCCATGTCTTCCCAATCTTGCCAGTGTTTCCCTTGTTCAATGTCAACCTATTACTCTGCTGCTGCTGTTGTTAACATTGGGAAATAAGAATTTGACTATGACTAGCAATTTCAACCTTCTGATAAAAATGAGGAAGAATGTTTTAATCATTACAACTGTTCTTCATATCTCTAAGTTGTTTCCACTTACCTAAAACCTCTATTGAGACTTTCCTCCCTACTGAGTATTGCTATATGAAAACAATGCTACAATTCCTCCTGCTGAGTTTAGCAGTGTTAGGAAAAAGTCAACAAGTTTGACACTCAATGTTCTGAAATCCTTTGAAAAAGACAGAAAATATTTGCAAACTATGTATCAAACAAAGGTCTAATATCCAGAATCTATAAAGAACTTAATCAACAAGCAAAAAACAAACAACCTCATTAAAAAATGGGAAAAGAACATGGACACTTCTTAGAAGCAGAAATACCTGCAGCCAACACAAATATATGAAAAAATACTCAACATCACTGATCATTAGAGAAATACACATCAACACCAAAATGAGATACCATTTCACACCAGTCAGAAGGGTTAGTATTTAAAAGTGTGGAGAAAGGGAATGCTTATACGCTGGTGGTGAACATGCAAATTAGGTCAGCCACTGTGGAGAGCAGTTTGGAGATTTCTCAAAGAACTAAGAGTTGAACTAACATTCAATCCAACTATGCCATTACTGGATATATATCCAAAGGAAAATAAATCATTCTACCACACATTTACCCATATGTTCACTGCCATGCTATTCACAATAGCAAAGACATGGAATCAATGCAGGTGCCCCTGAATCGTGGATTGTATAAAGAAAATGTTGCACATATACACCATGGAATACTAGGGAGCCATAAAAAAAGAATACAATAATGTCCTTGGTAGCAATATGGATGCAGCTAGAGGCCATTATCCTAAGTGAATTAACACAAGAACAGAAAACCAAATACCACATGTCTCATTTATAAACAAGAGCTAAACACTGACACATGGACACAAAGATGGGAAAAATAGACACTGTGGACTACTAAAGGTGGGAGGGAAGAAGGCATGGGTTGAAAAACTACCTATTGATCTTTTGCTCACTACCTGGGTGATGGGATCATTTGTAATCCAAACCTCAGGGACACAAAATTTACACACATATAAAATCTGCACTTGTATACCCTGAACCTAAAATTAAAGTTGGAAGAAAAGGAAAAAAGAAATAGCCTTGAAAAGACATTCTATAGCCATACCTTTAATTGAGCCTGATTGGTTTGCTTGCTCATTTTTATTTCAGGAATGACAGCTATCAGTAAATGAACAGCAAGGTGGCATTTTTAATCAAATATGAATTGTGTTCAAGGAAAACAAAAGCAGCATATTTAAATTGCTAAAAAAATTTAAAAACCCACTAATATCTTTACTTCCCCCTGCCTATTTGGGAAAACAAACTGCATTGACTGTTTCGCAGACATGTCAAGAGTATCTAAATGAAGGTTCATCGTTATAAAATACCTGGCTCTAATGAAATTTATGTGGAATAAAAAGAAAAACAAATAAATAAACAAAAAAACCTGGCACCACCTCTCAAGTAAAAAAAAAAAAAATTACAAATAAATTGCTAACTAATATTCTATATTGTGTTGACTAGGCCAAAGCTCCTGATAAGAACACCTTTCATTCTGAAATAAAATTATATTTAATGTGCTTTTTTGTATTTTTTCGATGAATATTTGAAATCCCTACTTTTTCAGTTAATTTTAACTCTACTGCACCTTACTTACATCAGCCACTAACAGAGGTATTCTATAAGAAATATAAGAATTACCAAGGCCATGCCAACTCCACAATCAGAAAGCTATAGTGGCTCCCAATTGCTTTCCAAATTAATAATAAAATTACAAATATTGGCATGTTCCTAAAACCCCCAGCTTTTCCTTTAGCTTAGAGATCTATAACCTGGGCCCAAGAATGGGCTCCAGGTGTTGGTAAACCCCTTGAAACTGAAACTAACATTTTGCATGTTTTTATGCATTTTTCTAGAGGAAAGAGCCCAATGTTTTCAGAATCCCACTGGAGTCTCTGACCTCAAAAAAAGGTTCACAACTATAATTTTAATATTCCCCTTTCATCACCTCTCTCATATTTAATGGCCCACATCCAGTATTATTTCACAAATCTGGAATTTCTAGCAGAGTCAAGAAAACCTACCTGCTTCCTTGAAGCAAGAGACCTATGATTTCCTTTACTTTATATGTCCTAACCCTCACAATAAGTCATGTTTAACACCTTCTGGCTTTTTTTTCATTTCTCTCTGAAAACTCTTCTCTTCTTCCGAAAACTCAACACCACCAAACAAAAGAAGACACAACGCAAAAGTTCCAAATGATAGTTCCTCCCCATTTCTGATGGCTATTCCACCTAATAGCACCACACAACTAGTGGTCAGCACACAAATTTTAATGAACTAGTTAACCCCCTTCTAGAAGCCTATTGCATCCATTCCATGATTAAATGCCTATGGTCAGCAATGTATCTATGGTGAACAACCTAATGCTATACTTACTTACTTACTTGTGGTGCTTCAGGACACTGAAAAACAGAACTAGTATGAAAGTTCAGTCAAAACTGAACTTCTAGTTCTGAACTTCTAAAAGTTCTAGCTGAGCCAGTACTTGCCACTGGCTAATCAAATCCATGTGGCTGGGAGAGCCTTCCTTATTCTCTTGAAATTGAAGTCCTTACATTCACACAAGATTTAAAAAAAAAATAATAACCTCCATTATGAGATAGTAAGGTATGCATCTGTGTGTTAATTTATGTATGCTTTGAAGTAGCCAGATGCACAGTAAACAAACTAAAAGGAAGAAAGAAGTGTTTGGGGGAGCATATATTCAAATGGACTTTTCTCTTTGATATACATTTTCATCTCTATTTCCTATAGAAAAGTCATTTTTAGGGGCTATAGTCCTTCACAGTGACTACCTGGCTCAATCAGTTATGGCTAGAATATAAGCATAACAAAAATGATGATGATGATGGCTGATATTTATTGGATGCTTATAATATGCCAATTACTTCTCAAAGTGCTTTCAGTTATTACTCCCTTAATCTTCCCAAAAATCACTTTGAGACCTAACAGGTACCTTTATTATCACCATCTTATGGATGAGAAATCTGAGGTACAAAGAAGTTGGATCTTTTGCTCAAGGTCACAAGGCTAGTAGGCAGAGGGGGCCACTTGAACCTGGGCAGTTCAGCTTCAGAACTAGTATTCTTTGTCACTAGGCTATAATGGGTTCCCAGGTGAAATAATTTACCAACTTTTAAACTTCTTTTTATGTTTATAGGAATCAGACACTAAAGCTATCCAGATAGATATTAGAATATAAATTACTACTGACAACCTATATACATAATTTACACTTTATTTTAAAAACAACAAAATCCATAATGAGGTAGAAATCTTTTAGGTTTATATGACAAGACAGTTGGGATTGACAGTTTTGTATTAGCATGAGTTTAATCAAGAAAACAAACGATTTTAAGTATGTACAATTGAGGGATTTGATGTGGGGTTTAGTAGGTAATTAAGGAGTTGAGAAATAAGACAGGATGGATGATGGGCTAAGCTAGAGATTAGCAACAGCAGGAAGTCAATACCACTCCCCCCAGGTTGGAGGAATACTGGGAGGAGACAGAGCTATCAGAGCCCAGGGGTCCAGGTTTGTTTAAAGGGGGCTGGAGCCAAGGAGGAGATGTAGCCATGGACAAGATGCTGCCCAAGGCAGAGACAGAGATGGAAGAACACTGACTTCAAAATTTCTACTTCCCTCTGGTCTCCTTCCAGTGCCTTCCAGCTGATGTGGATCCTGAGAGATAAAGCCTGCTCCCTCTAAGATACAGAGAAGAGCCAAAGAAGGGTGAAGAATGGCTCAGAGTAACTATACAGGTTTCCACTATGGCTTTGTTACTCATGTAAATAGTCAAAGTGGAATCCAAATACTATCCAAGATTTAAAACCCCCCTAAGCCAAAAAGAAGTCCATAAATTCACCAGATTTTTCACATTTCACTTATGTAAAATAGAAAACCAACTGTATTGTTTTAATGTTCTTTTTGAAAATAGAATTTTATAAACGTAACTCTTTTACAATCTTTGCATGAAAAACATTCTATAAGACCCAAATACAGATGTCAACTTTAACTGAGGTTTTACTTAATAGAATATTTTACTTATTAATTGACCACCTCTCTGTATTTATTGTACCAGACTCTAAACTTTCTTCAATTTTGTCATTATTTTCTAGGCTCATGAAAATGTTAGAAAACGTGTATTCCTGTTCCATTTTCTAGAACATTTTAGCAGTGACGTCTTTTGTTCTCAGGAGTTATGATGTGATTGGCAGTAGACACTCTGGTTGCCTGTCCAACAATCATTTCTCTCGCTCTTTCTTTACATAATAGTGATTTTGTATAAATGCCTTCCCCAAATGTTACAAGGAAAGGTAAACCTATTCCCAGATCCATGGAATATATCTGAAAAGTCTATGTCTAAGGGAGAGGGAGAGAACAGAGAGCTTGTCCCACCTAGTTTGGCGATATTTCAAACTCATCATACGGGTAGAGGCCAGGGACACTGTGAAACATCATATAACGCACAGGATAGCCCCACAACAAAGAAATCTATGGAAACCTTGATCTTAAGTGAGGTTCCTGAACCCACAGCCTCAGCATCACCTGGGAACTTGTTAGAAATGCAAATTCATTGGCTCTATCCCAAGTATGCAGAACTAGAAACTCTTAGGATCAGATCTTATATTTTAACAAGTCCCCAGTTAATTATAACAAATGCTAATATTTCAGAGTTACTGGTCTAAGGTTCCAGGAGTTAACAAACTATGGCCCACGGGCTTACCACCTGCTTCTGTATATTAGGTTTTACTAAAATACACCCACATCCATTTATTTATTTATTATCTATTATTGCTATTACAGCAGAGTTGAATACTTGCAACAGAGATCAGATGGACTGCAAAGCATAAAATATTTACCATCTTGCCCATTAAGAAAAAGTTTGCCAACCCCTAGAGCCAATCATGGTAATCTTATTATTCTTGCCAGTTATTGGTTTGGGAATGGATTGCTTAGGAAGGCAAAGACTATTAGGATCAATAGGATGGAAGAGGAATGTTGCTAGACATGAATATGGGACATTAGAGAAAGCATTCTTATTTCTAAGGATCATAGACAGAAAGGGATGCACTCCTTTTTCCTCTGGATATTATGTTGTCTGGATGTAATACTAGAACTGCAGCAGCCATCTTGCAATTACAAGGAAATCCAGGCTAAAAGCAAAAACAATATTCCAAAGATAAGGAAAGTGAGACATGGAAAGAACCTGATATTTATATATTAAAATTTTTTCCCACAGTGAAGCTGTTATTACTTGAGTAATAAGAAAAAAATTAAAGTTAAGGGGCAAAAAGACTAGAGAAGAAGACAAGTGGGGGAAGCTGAATCCAAATAACCACAGAAGTTTTTAATTACCTTAAGTCTGTTTCAGTGTATGTATGTTTGGATCCATAATCCATACAAATGTTAAAGTAAAACAATTCTGGTTTGAAGTAAATTAAATTTTCCCCCCAACAATAGTGAAGAGTAACTACTTCCTCTTGAATTGTAACCAGAGCAATTTAAACTAACAGTCCACATTGGCAGAAATATAATCAAAGGTTCACCACAGGGAACACACAGCAGAAGCTCGGCATACTTGAAATCATTTTCTCCAAGAAACCAACAGCAACTGAAGAGACCACATTTTGGATTTTAATCAATTTGAATTTGTAATATACCAAATCCAAATAGATACTTAAAATCTTCAAAGTATAAACAATCGCATTTTCCACAGAATACAGTGTAGCCCAGCATATATTTATGTAGTGTATAATGCATCATCATAATATATAATGAACCTGGCATTGGACTACGTTCTAGAGTCCACTAGAGAGAAAAAACATAAATAAAATATGATCCCCTGTTTTGAGTAGCTTATGTCTGGTGGGGAAAGTGATAAATATACACAGAGAATTATAAGAAAAGGAAACAAAGCATACAAGTTTGCAGAGTTTTATGGAAATGCAGAGAGACAGATAATCTACTTAGAATCAAAGTCACGAGTATGAAAACATTATGAAAACTATAATTTACCATACAAATACAATGATTTCATAAGCTGCTATGTGAAAAACTAGTATTTAAAAATGCTGGCTTGGCACAGTGGCTCATGCCTGTAATCCCAGCACTTTGGGAGGTCAAGGCAGGCAGATCATGAGGTCAGGAGCTCAAGACCAGCCTGGCCAACTTGGTCAAACTCCATCTCTATAAAAAATACAAAAATTAGCTGGGTGTAGTGGTATATGCCTGTAATCCCAGCTACTCGAGAGGCTGAGGCAGGAGAACTGCTTGAACCTGGGAGGTAGAGGTTCAGTGAGCCGAGACTGTGCCACTGTACTCAGCCTGGGTGACAGAGCAAGATCTGTCTCAAACAACAAAACAAAATGTTGCATGCAGAGAAGCTTGTATAGCCAATTAATGTGAATGAAATTATTTAAAATACATTAGTCAGGCAACATTTTTGATTTTCAAAACACTATTCTTATTAGAAGTTCATTGAACTTGGAGATTTATCTTCATTAATTTCTGGTAAGGGAAGACATAATCTTTCAAGATTAACATTCCAAGGATGGTCCCAATTTCATGAATGACAGTCTTCCCAAGTTCAAAGAACAATCCATCCCAGAGCTGGAGCTCAGCAGGGCCATCCAGGGCCCACTTGGTCAACTTAGGGCCTGAGGTAAGGTCGAGGTAGAACCCTGTGGAACCAGGAACTAGATCAATACCCAGCCAAGTCACCATGAAGAAGAATTCTTGGGATGAATCATTTTATTACATATTTGACCAAGTGGAAAAGCAATTTGTTTTGTGGTTATGGTCACTGACACTGCTGACAATGTCAATTATGTGGCAAATTCCACAAACAATAAAGTGTACATGTTCACTACAGGAAAAAATAAGGGTGGTTGAGAGAATGAGGCTAATGGTACTGTATTTTAGGCCCCAAGAACCACAAGATAAAAAGAGGCCATTTGGCCCAAATAGCTTACACAATTAAATATGCCATTAATTTCAACTATAAACTCTGCTTGTCAATGTATTCTACAGTTATATCTTTGCTAAAGAATCTCTCAAGCAGTTAACTAAAGCCAGACTTGCTAGGGACAGCCTGTCCATAAATACTACCTAAGCTCCATGTTATCTACCATCATGCCCTCATCTAATTAGATCTGAGCAGTCACCCGGCTTCAAGCTTACTTATTGCATTTGGCCCATTTACTAGAATTAGATCCAGAATCTTTGAGAGATATTTTCTCAAGTATTGCGTAAGATATCAGTGCTACATTTTTTTTTTCTGGAAAATGATCCTCCTTATGAATTTTGCTTTGCTATTATCCACTATAATATCAAAAAATAAATAAAATCCTCCATGATCAAGGTCTAGGCCTTTATCCAAGATTCCCATCTGCTCCTCATCTATTTCTTTTTCCTCAGAACTTAATAAACTCACCTGGACATCTTCACAGTGTTTTAAACATGCCTATTGACGCTGAAGAAATAAAAATATCATTTCTCTGCATGAGTCACTATCCTTGAGCAATCACTCCTACTACACCCTCTGGCTTACTTCACTAATTCCTAGTCAGAGCCTACAGAAAATGAGATGAATAAATGTTCCTCTAGAAGTTTCTCTGTCAGTCAAAAGGCCCTAAGAGGAAAGTGGGGTTTTTGCCCTAAGAAATGCCTAAGAACAATCCCTAGCAAGAAATTTTAGGCACTTGTGGTCAGAGGCAATCTGGCCTGAAGAAGTCCTCAGTCTGAGCCACCATTATCAGTCTGCTCTACCAGCTGTGCAGAACCCTGGCTAACCATAAAATCAACTTCCTTGACCTGGTGGCAGCTCATGGTTTTGAAAATTCCACTTTAAATGGAAATTTTCAAAAATGGTTCTGTTGCTCTGGTTTGTCGACAACCAACCTTTACAAATTTGGCAAGAACTCCTGTTGCCCAGCTGCCTCTAATTTACTATCCCTGGGCACAGTCTCCAGCTTGGCTGTTGGGCTCTACACAGCTAGCACAGCCATTGCCTCTGGCAATGTGGTGTGGTGGAAAGCATAGTGGACAGTTAAGGAGATCTGGATCAGTCCTGCTTCTGTCACTAATGAGAATGCCCTTAAACTTCCTAGACCTTAGTTTCCACATTTCTAAGCTCCCTTTTAGCTCTTCATACTGTTGTTCCACCAGCAGTTATGAGCACCTACTATGGGCTATATGTGTAACAAGGGATAAAAGTCATAAACCCCACCCTCAGGGTTCTAACAATGCTCTGATCCAATGAACAGCCGACTTGCCATCTTTTATGCTAAGATGAGAAATATTAATGAATGATAAAGCCAAAATCGATTCCAACATCTCATTTTGGGTAACTCTTTTTAAACTTTACCAACTTCTATACAAGCAAATAGGTAAAAATTTTAGAATAAATGAAAGACCATCACTGCCAGCGTTTCTTCCCCCATCCAGCTAGGACTGTACATTTAAAAAATCAAGTAAAAGGAGGATGAAACAGGAGAAACAGCTTGGATAAGTCAGCAGTTAAATAATTAGCCACTGGAACAACAAAAAGTTGCCCAAGTTGATGCTGAAGGAAAACACACTTTTTAGTGATACCAGCTAAAAATGTCAGATTATTACACATGTGAAGATGTCACACTGAAGACTGGTTAATGAATAATTCACAGGAAAATGAACCTGTATCAGTATGCAGCATGATGACATTACAGAATCTTCTAAGTATCATCAGTATCTATTTCTCATCTGATTTCTATCCCTCCCATCTTTTGAAAAGCCTGCTCAAAACTCACCACCTATCCTGTAATCCCAGGACGCCCCACTGAATGAGTGTCCTTCAGGATGTCTACTTAGCTGCCCACGTCTCCACAGAACACAGCTGGCCCAAGGATTCTCTTGCACTATTCATGTGTTGTTTTGTGAGCTTGTGTGTGATTGCTCTTCTACAGTGGACTTTAAATTCTTCAGAGGTAGTATATTATAACCCATGGTGAGTAGGCACTCACTGTTTTCTGCCTCCCTGGCTTCACATCTTCTAAACTCTAAGATACAAATCCAGTGCAACTTTGAAAATAGAGAATTCATCATAGATCATAGGCATCACACACTTCAATAGAGAAAAAAAGTTTGCTATGTTCATGGAAAATTGAAGGATGATCTACAAAAGAACAATAAATAGGGGTGGTAAAAAAGTAAAGGGGTAGAAATGGAATCTACATTAGAAGTTTAGGGAGAGAACTGAATAGCAATAGAAAAGGGATATCTTTTAGAAGGTCCAGAAGTGATTTAAAAAAAAAAAAAAAAAACCTAGATTCTAGCTTCCCTCTATAGTTGAGTGACCTGTATCAAATCATTTTATCTGAAAAAAGGGATGCTGGTGTTCAATGTTTACAAAAATTTAGGAAGCTAATATGAAAATAAATGTGAAATTCTGGAAAAAAATATCCTTGTAATTCTATATTGTTATGAAAAGGCAAAATAGTACCACAGTTGGATTTAGTACAATAAGCATTTCTTGAGGGCCTGCCATGGCCCCAGGCATTGTAGTAAGTCCTCAGTTCCAAAGATGAACAAGACATGGCCTCTACCCTCGAAGAGCTTACATTCTAGTTCCAAGCCCAACAAAGGCTTTCTCAGAACAAATTCAATTTAACACACCAACATCTGCTATTAATATAGTAATTAAAATAAAGAAAACTTAAATGTGCTCTTAAGTATATACTCTAGAGAAAAAGAAGATATTATTTTAAGAAAAACAAGACAACAGAGCCAGCTGGTTTGTTCCAGGTCATATCATGAGGTAAAGTGGAAGCAAAGAAAACACCCTAGGGCACTTTGAGTTACAAACCAGGTTTACATGCTTTCTGGAACCAAAAAGGGCCAAGCAGCTTTTTTTTCTTTGCTCTCCTCTTTTTTTAATAGCTGGGAAAGTTGTGTGGTGAGGTGACTGATCCAAAAAAAAAAGTTACTTTTTTGGCTTTGCTTAGTTTTGCAAAAATAAAAAGGGTTTCAAATAGATATTGCATTTTTGTAGTTCATTTAACCCTCCAGATATTTTCCCACTTTGTCAATCATTTCATTCTGCATCTTCCCCTACTCATCAATTTCTATATCATTTTCCTTCTTATTTGATAATGATATCCCTCCCTGTCTATAAAAAAAATAGGACTTTGTAATATAATAGGTCATTCCACAGATATTTGCCCAAATAAAATGGATGTTGATGAAGAAAATGGCTATAATAAAAAGTCCATGAACTCATTGTCTAAAAATAGAGATATTTGCACACACTGATTTTACTGACTACTTCATGGGCCTTCTCTTCCTAGATAGGGGAAAAAAGACATCATGGGCTACAATTTACGGCATCCTAGACACGGACAATCTTTTATCTCATTGCACTTGGTACAGAGGTACTACTCATCCATTCTGGGCTAAGGTGGTTCAGCAAACAATGCATTCCCGAGTCTCTTTATTCTCCCTCAGATTTGACCAATGAATTACTGAACAGGGTGATGAACAAGAGAGAATATTAACACATTATATAAAGGTCATTATAAAACAATTACAATAGTAGAGGCAGAGGGGGTTCCCACAGCACTGGTAAATTAGTGAAAAAGGAGAGCATTAGGGAAAAAAAAGGCCAATTAGGTCCAAGTACAAAAAATATACAAATGAACTAATAGACTTATTTGTGTAAACTAGGAATAGAAAATCACAAGTGAATTGAAGTTAATAATCTTGTCCAGCCTCATAGAAAATCAAAGGAAATAACACAAGGTCTGGGATATCTAATGGTTTTAAATAGAGCTGGAAGGTGATATAAACAAAAAGGAGATAGCATATCATTCTGGGTCTAGCAAACAAACTAGAACTAAAAGAGATGTTTTGTTAATATAAGCAACTGGGCAAGCAGATAACCTAGAGATACTGCATGGAATGTTCCCCCCAGAATCAAGTCCCCATCTCTAAGGATGTGTGCAGAAAATGTCTTCAGACCATCTTCAATCACAGCCTCCACCCCCATTGAAAAGGTAACCTATATTTTCTTTAAAGATCAACAGTCCTTGAATGGTTGTTATTCAGTTATCATAGTAAGGAATTTGGTTGGAGAGAGAGAGAGAGTGAATATGAAGGTATATTATGGGAGTCCTGGTACTTGGGAAGCTACATCAGAAATGGGCTCACCCTTGACCTCTGCGTATACCCCTCTCTCCCTTCAAGCTTTCCACACTGAGGTAGAGCATCTGATGAACCCAGGCTTGTGACACAGTCCCTTGGTCAAATTCATGCCAACTGGACTTCCCTCTGTATGTCCCCTCTGACTTATCAACACTTGGCATTGTCCTATTCTTCCCCAGTCACAAAATTACTCTTCAACTGCCATTTATCCTTCTTCTCTTTTTTTTTAGTGTTTTTCTGACTTTTAAGGATCTGAAATGTGATGTCATGATTCTCACTCTCCCACTCAGTAATTAATTCATGTTTTTCAAGAGTATCATTACTCCAGCCAAGATATAGAAACAACCAAAGTGGAGACAAATGAATGAAGAAAATATGGTATGCAAACACATACATACACAAAAGATTAGTATTCAACTTTAAAAAAGAAGTTAGCCCTGCCATTTGTAAGAACACGGATAAACCCAGAGAATCTTATGCTAAGTGAAATAAGCCAGACACAGACAGACAAATACTGCACTATCTCACATATATGTAGAATCCAAAGAAGCCAAAGTAGAATGGTGGTTGTCAAGGGCTGGAAGATGGGGAAAATGGGAAAATGTTGGTCAAAGCATAGAAAAGTTTAGTACTTATTCATGGAGGATGAATAAGTTCTGAACATCTAATGTACAGCATGGTGACTACAGCTAATAATACTGTACTGTACGCTTGAAATTTGCTAAGAGAGTTGATCTTAAGTTTTGTTACTACACACACACACACACACACACACATCACAACTGTGAGTTTTGATGTGTACATTAACTAGTTTGATTGTGGTAACCATTTTACAATATATAGCATATAGCATATGCTATATATAGCATATATATATATATATATATAGCAAAAGATCATGTTCTATACTTTAAATATATACAATTTTTACTTGTCAAGTATACCTCAATAAAGCTGGAGGGAAAATACTACCATTACTACTAATTAAGTGATCTTCTTTGATTTTTATCAACTTGATATATTTTTATAGTTCATCAAATATAGTAAGAAATGAAATCCTTTTCATTGCTAGAAAGGGTATTTTTTTCAAGTTAATAGTCCAGTCAACTGTCAGCAACAAAGCAAGAAAATATGTAGTAATAGCAGCTAACATTTATTGAGCATTTAGTATGTGCCACACACTGGTCTAAATAAACATGTATCTACATGTATTAACTTAATCCATACAATAACCTTACAAAGTGAAGCCATTATTACCCCATTTTACAGATAAAAAAAAATAAGATATAGACATAACATGCCCAAGAACATACAACTAATAAGTGAGAGACAGGATTCAAACCCAGACAGCCCACAGAAAGGGATTTATAATTCAAAACCAGACACTTTGGAGAGAGTAAGAGTGTCCTGAAATCAAATATTTATAGAGTGTTCATTTTATCTTTTTAATATAAGAAACTACCAAAGAAGGAATAATTCTTTACTGTATTAACAAAAGTACTTTGGGTACAATAACATTCATGTTTCCCCTGCTCGCATTCCTCTGCAGGTATACAGTTCACAATGCCCCATCCCCCACAACTCCACCCCGAGAAGAGAACTGCACTGGGAAGAGTTTTATAGGATCATAAAATAAATATGCCTCATGGAAGTATTAATTAGAGAAGCTGAAAAAAAAAAATCAATCAATCATACTTTTTTTTCCCCTAAAGACACTGGCTTTCTAGCACCAAAAAAGAATTCCTCTGAAGCAAAATTAACAGGAATTACCACAGATTCCATCTCTACAAGCCTCAAAATAACTGAGATACATACAGGAACTCTGGCTTTTATGGAAGAACCAGCAAAATTATCAAAGAACATAATCAGCAATTAAATTATCACATCTGATTAACTGACATACCATCAGTGGTACCTGGGGTTAGCAGAAAAAAACAATAATTAGTTTAAAAAAATGATGGTGGCACACATCTGTAGTCCCAGCTACTCAGGAGACCGAGGCAAGAGAATCATTTGAGGTCAAGGCTGCAGTGAGCCATGATCACACCACTGTACTCCAGCCTGGATGACAGTATAAGACCTTGTCTCAAAATTAAATTAAATTTAAAAAACAATGTGTTTCTAAGTCTTGGTTTCCTCATCTATAAAACGTGCATTACAATAACAGATATGTAACAGACTCATGAGAATGTAATAAAATTAAATAAGAACTGATGAATGTGCTTTATAATATCAAATATTAAATATATAAAAACTGAGAATGAAATCACTAGCACATTTTATTTATAACCTAACAGAACAATCTGAAAAAAAATTAATGTACCTTCCTATACTAGAATAGGAAAAAAATTAAGCAGATATTATTACATTTTCAACTGAATTATCTAAACAGAAACCTTTAAAAATTCTGGAGAAAAACTGAAGTTTACAGCAGACTAGTCCTTACTCCCTCTCCAAAAAAGTCCTTACATCATTTGTAAAGAAGTTTTTCAGTTTCATATCCATTACATATTTATTATTCTGTCTACTATGAAGATAAGAGATATTACTCCTATTTTACAGAAGAGGAAACCAAGTCAGGGAGTAAGTAGAAAAGCAGGAAATCCCAAATCTTCTGATCTACAACCCTTAGTTGTTAAAATTATCCCAGGTTACCAAAAAATAGTTCCCTCATTTTTATAAGGCTCATTTTGACCTAGCTTTTCTGATAATGTTTGTCTCAGTTAAATAAAGCTAAACTAATGTTTTTCAAGTATATTAGCATTTTAAGCAATCCTACTAGTCAAAGCAGACAGTCAAATTTATAAAATGAATTTCAGTAAGCATTACACAAATTTGGATATATTATAAATGATGTATGATTTTAAATTAACAAAAAATTAAGAACTGCCATTTAAAAGCACAAAATACACTGTATTTTAAAATTAGCACATCTAAAAATACTTAAGGACATTATACTATAAGATTTGTCAACCTCACTGAACAACAGGCAAGGGATACAGAAAAATAATAGGTTATTTTAAAGTTTTCATTACCCACATAAAACATAAATGTCAACTCAGAATTTCAGAAAGGGCTGGGTTGATAGGAGATCAAATTTAAATTTTAAGTGTAATCTTTCCATAAGTGAATTTAGCAACTTTGCATTTGTTTAATATTTGGTGGGTCTCATTCTCTTTTGCTTTGGAAAACAGAATAGCTTAACTGCCTAAAATACTTGAAAAACATGATTTTAAAATTTTGTTTACAATCCGGTTGCTATAACCTGATTGTACTAGCTGAAGCTTGTTCCAGTGTAGAGGAATCTAATTAGTTTTATTTCAGACAAAAATAAGAGATTAAGGGAAGTGGCAGGAGCACATCATGGCTCACAAAAATACCATATAAACTCACAGTCTAGAATCACAGAATTTTTAATACTGGAAGGATCATTGTAAAAAGGAAATACTTTGGGACCCATTTCTCCCACTGATCTAAAAAAAACAACCATTTTTTTTTTCTTTCACAAGTTTCCCAACTGAAACTGGATCTACAGAGCAAGATACAGGTATTCCCCTATCAAAAAGTTAATGTAGAAACTCCCTTTGCTATTTCACTTCTGCATACACAATGCCAGCACAATTCGTTGCAAAAGGAAAATCTAAGCTTTGGCCTGTCTGTGTTTTGGTCTACATGGCGTCAAGCAAGGACTTTGGTTTGGTTTTGTCAATTAACTGATTGGCTGTTCAGGTGAACAATAGCCTCAATCCTCTGTCAGTGACAACTAAATACAAAGAAAGCCTGGGCACACCACTCGCTTTAAGAAATCTTGGCAAATCTCATCCAACTACAAGTCCATTACATTTTAGGCAGACCCAAAACCCTCCCTCCCCCAAATCTTCTATATTCTCCTGGCTTGTTCCTACTGTCCTAAGTCCTATGAGGTTTAACATGCAAAGTGGTTGTAATTAATCTACTCACTCGGGTGTCCCTTAAATGTTTCCTAATTTTAAATCTCCATTTTTTAAAAAGTGGGCATAGCATGGCTTCATAAATGCCTCTCGAGAAGACCAATCTCATTCTTCAAAAAGAGCTACCCATCCAAGATGTGTCCTTTCACTCTTCCTGGGTAACCCGAATCTGATTTATTCTAAGTAATATCCCTCATTTGTATGGAGTAGGTTTGGAAGAACTCATTCAGAATATTTAAATATTTTCCATAAGTATGTGCCTAAGTTCATTTTTTTTAAAGTTCATTTAACGGCAAGTAGAGCTTACCACCACTATTTTTGTCACTGCCAGAAATAATGTGAACTACATACATCAGAAACGTTTACAGTTTCAAATTGAGCTACTGCAATTTTCCAAATCAACCTACTGTAATAATTTTTACTGTCAACTTACAGTGTTTTCAGAAATATGCAGCCATTCATGGGGAAATATTTCTGATATCTAATAATTGCGATAACTTAGAGTTAAATTTACTATGTGCCATCTTCCACTGCCAAGTCTCAACTATATTACTACATTTCCATACTGACATTATATTTTTTGTCAAAAAACTTTACCGATTTCCTTAATCAAGAAAATGATTACAAGGAAAACCTGACTTCAAATGTAAATGTAAAATATATCTGGGATACAAAAGACAGCCATGGCTAATGATCCAAATTTGGAATATTTTATACATTTAACAGAATGAGAACATTTCATAATAGGAGACGCTAACAAGGAACCAAGTATTATCCTAATAAAACATTCTTGTTTAATCAAACTAGAGTCAAGGTTTTAGATTTTGATTTAGTTTATTATTTAATAATTAACCTAGTGTTCCTACCTTAAGGAAAAACTATACATCTTCATATTTGAATATCATAAAGATATCAAATAAATAAATGAAATTAAAATGACCTTCGATATGGGAAAAATTAGCTTCACCAGCACTTAGAAAATATTTGTGTTGTGCATTAGAGTTCAACATTCATTCATTCAATAAATATTTATAATGTGGAAGAGATGGTGGCAAGTGCTGGAGTGCTCATGAACCAGACAAATTTGCTTCCTGCACTCATGAAGTTTCCTGTCTGTCTGGAAATTTTACTATCAATTCAGTTTAACAAGTATTTACCAAGCATGTATAATAAGCCAGCACTGTGTTGACTCATTTGAGGATATGAAAATGCTAGCATAGGATTCCTAACCTTTCTATGTCTTCAGAAATAAAAAGTTTATGTAAATGAAGTACATGGAAATCAATACAAACTGACTGCTGGCCAAAAATTTAAAACTACAGAATTCAAACACTATTTCTGAATCCACTTGGTAATGAGATATGCTGTGTAAAGTTACAGCCCAATCTAAAAGACTATCTTTTTAAGCAAATCTTCAAAAACCCCAGCAACATGACAAAGAAGAAAAAAATATTTCTATTTCATAGGTAACTGTCAAATGCAGATCTCTTTTTTTCCTATTCAGAGTAAATATTTATTAACTCCATAAATATATAAAGTGTTACTAAATAGCCTAATTTTTAAATTTTTGTTTCATTTTCTTGAAGTCATTTGGAAAGTAGATACTGTGCCCAAACTTTTAAATTGACTTCTGTTATCTTAGGGAAGAGCTAGTTAATTCTTTTAGAGCAGAAGATTAGAAATTAAAAGCCTGGAATCTTTTTCTGAGAGTCTTACAAACTCTCCTAAGATGAATATGGAAATTATCCAAAGTTTTTTTTTTTAAGTAACTTTGGAAAAAGTGGTGGATATGTTAAAGAATAACCTATTTTTAATAACAAAAATTAACTTTGTTCCTCAAAAAGCATTGAGGAAAGTATGTTTCCAAATTGAGTATTTTGATTTCTATAATCAACATAAAGTTAGGAATAGCTTTAAAAAATCATTCTACTGCTGTGGAAGACCACTTGGCTGTTCCTTAAGTTAAACATAGGATTACCATATGACCCCACAACCCTACTTCTACATATAGGCCCAAAAGAACTGAAAACAGGTACTCAAACAAGTACACACATATTCATAGCAGCTCTATTCACTATAACCAACAGGTGGAAATAGCCCAAACATCCACCAATGAATGAATGGAAAAACAAAACATGATACAGCCACACAGTGGACTATTATTCAGCCATAAAAATGAAGTACTGCTACATGCTACAAAGTGGATGAACCTTCAACACATTATGCTAAGTTAAAGAAGTCAGATGCAAAGATCACATACTGTATAATTCCAATTACAGAAAATATCCAGAAAAGATAAATCCATAGAGAGAGAACTCAGATTGGTAGTTGCCAGGGTCTAGAAAAATGGGTTAATGAAATGGATTAAATGTCAATGAATTATTCACTTTAAAATGATCAAATTTATATCACGTGAATTTCATCTCAATTTTTTATTTTAATGCTACATCACCAAAACTTCAGATAATATAGAGGACAGTAATATTTGGAAAAATATAGACATTGACCACTCTGAGTTTAAAAGTGATCCCAAATACATTCCGAATGTGAAAAAAAACATTTAAGAATAACTTGAAAAATTTATTTTGCTTGTATTTTTCTTTACATGTATATTTAAGTGTGACAAATCATAAAATTTTGTCTAAATAAATCTGAGTTTTTCAGTACATAAAAAATTTTAATAAGACAAAATATTAATTTTAAAACCAAAATTATTTTCACTTGCACCTAAAGTAGTTTAAAAATCAACAATGCTACTTAAAGAGAAAACTGACAGGTTATGTCAATCAATTATGGGCATAGAAGACAGTTTTTGAAATAAGCAAAGCAGTTAAAGCCAAGAAATTCTAGAAACCATTTAAATTTCTACAGAGATATGAACATTGACCAAATGAAAGATTATCAGTTTAACTTAAATCACAATAGAACTCTTTTAGCAAGGTTCACCATTATGGAGATTTTCGCACACTTCAGAACAAATTATCAATATGTTGACAAGGAAGAATTAAGTGCCTTTCGGCTGTAGGAGGCTATGAAATACAACTACATGTGGTAAAAGTTTTCAATAACAAAGTTGCTTTAAAGCAATGGTAGTCTCAAACACCATCAGTATGTTAAAAAAGAAATATATTTAACAATTCATGTCATTGTAGATTTCATTTAACTTATAAAGATTCATTTCGAATTTCAATATTACTTGGGTAATTAGAATGTTCCATATAAGCTCAAACATAAGAAAAGTATTTTTAAAGTACACTTATATAATATATGGTAAAGACAATGTTTTAAAAACCGATCTCATTAACAAATTAAACTTAGATTTTGGAGTTTAAAAAGCTAAGTGCCAATAAGCATGCCTAATGCCCAGATCTTGCTTTCTTCACTAAAAAGAACCAGAGCTCCTTGGAGAAATGGCTGATTCCAGCACAGGGCAAGAGATATATAAGATAAACCTGGAGCATCCTGTAGTGCCAGAAAGTAAGTGCTCAAAACAAACACATTTCAGAGCCTTTGCTACTTTGAGTGAGAGATTCTGAATATCTGCTTGCACAAACCGGCTATGAATTTGTAGAGACAGGCCACTTCCTTTAAATGCCTTCTAATTTCTTCATCTACAGCAGAGTTTCTCAACCTTAGCCCTGTCAACATTTTGGGCTGGATACTTGTTTGCTGTGAGAGCTCCTCTGCGCACTGTAGGAAGTTTAGCAGCATCACTGGCCTCTACCTACTAGATGCCAACAGTATCTTCTCCCTTCTCCCCAGTTGGTACAATAAAAAATGCCCCCAGACTTTGCCAAATGTCCTGGAGTCTCAATCGCCCCACCCCCAACTGAGAACCACAGCTCTAGAGAAATTTCCAAAATGTTGAGCAAAATAAAACATGATAGTTAAAACAACCAGAATAATACCGCAAGATTCTGGCTAGTGTTAAAGAACCAGCAAAGAGAAAAGGGATCTCAATGGAAAGGAGTTGGTTTTGTCTTCTTGAGTGTTTCTTTTCTTCTTCCCTCTTCAGTAATTGGCAATAAGGCCCTTTTAATAATTGGTTTAGCACTGTACTCCTGATCCCCTAACTTCATTCCCACTGCTGCTAACAAGTCTCATGGCAGAAAAGAAAAAAAGCCCTAGTGTTTGACACATTTCACAAAAGCTGTCCTTCAAAGACACTGGGTTGAGAAGCAATTTAATTAAAGACAAGGACAACAGCCTGTCAGTTAAATTCGGAAACACCAAATAAGGAGGGTGCTACAGTTTCTGGAATCCCATCTTTTCTGCTGCTAATAAAAAAGCTCAGTGAGCCCAGAGTACTAAAAGAATTGCCATAATGTATTCAGGGTGTGAAACTGAGAAATGTTCGCCTACTCCAGTGAATCACTCTTCCATTACACTTAAAAAGAAGTGCAAGTATACTCCCCTTGGGCAAACACCTGTTTACAAACAGGAACACACAATTAACAGAGACTAGTTTCTTTTACACCCTGTGCCAGATGCACTGTAACTCATTTGATTTCTGCCAGAATTGAATTCTAATCCTTTGTTCTAGACCATTAGTTATAATCTTTAGCTTCTTGTTACTTATTTTAGCAAAAAGGAGAGAAAGGTTTTCCACAAAGAAAAATGGACACAGAATAGTTAATATAAACACTCTCCAAAGTGACAGAGTAATTCCATAAATGGAGTAGAACTTTAAATGAAAGTCTAATTATAAATACTGATATCATACACTCTCAAAGAAGAAATCTATGGATCAAATGAACAAACTGGGACCCTGTTCTGAAAACTTTGGTCTCAAAAATACTGAAAGAAGACTGTTTTATCTTTTACTTTTTTTCTCTCATTCAAAAAATCAACTTTTTACATTTTTTAGATGTGTTCCATTCAGCCTTTCCCCAACTGACTTTTACATTTCTTCTTAAAGAGTGACAAAAACAGTTTTGCTAAATCAGACATTTTCTATAATAAGCATTATCCCCCCCAAAAAAGTGCACTGATTCATCCAAGCCAGACAACTGTCTCTTTTTGTCTCTTTTTACAAGCACACCTGAGGACTCCATTTAAATTGGATAGTGCTGATGTCAGAGCAGAACCAGCTAATTGTCTTAGAGCTAAAAGACTAGACATTAAAAGCCTCAAACTTTTTCCTGATCCTGCCACTTGCTGTGTTACTTGAACATCACTTAACCTCTTTGGACTTTTATTGATCTATAAATGGCAACTATTTGGCAAACGATACAGTGATTTATGGAATGGGCACTTTAAGAGCATTGACTAACAGTGGTTAAATTAAAAGTTAAATTGTATTTTTAAACTTTAAATAGAGATATTGAGGTCTTTAACACTCTTTTCAGATACAATTTCATGAAAGTTTCTTTTTTACAGATAAATATATCATGCTTCCAGACAAACTAACCTTGAGTTCAAAATCAGCTAGCTAAGGAAAATTCAAACAACTGTTTTCATCCTAAGATACCATACATGTTTTCCATATATTCTGTGAAATGTTTTAGTGTAAAATTATATCTTATTCCATCAACAAATAAGTTTCAGAAGGTATCTGATCTCTTAATATATGGAAATGAATATGGTGACATTTCTCAGAGAGGGACTATAGTGGAAGTGCTTATTAAAACAATAACATCAGCCAAGACTCAAGAGTCCTTTTTCTTTGGTCCAGAGAAAGTCTTAAAATCTTGCCCTCGGGACAGGTAGAATAAAGGCCCTGAAATCTGTCTTATCTTATTTTCTCAAAGTGTATCAATATTAAGAGAGTAGTTTTGAAGAAGCAGAAACTCCTCTACACATGCATAAGCTAATTTATTTCATTCTTGACGTTCCTCTTGTACCTGGGGAAAATATGTGGTCTCTTACCAATAACACACAGTATTATAAGGCTGATTGCTCCTGTGACTCATTAATCAGTGTGTCCCATGCATCTTCAAGAAAGATGACCCTCTGTGTAAACAATGTCTGAAGAGGCCTACAGAAGCCAGAGAAGAGGGCAGAAGGATAAATCCTAATCTCTCTCCCAAAGGACTGGCTTTAAAATAGTCTGAAGTGCACATATAGCCCCGTCTTAGGGGCTACATAGACATTTTCCACCTTGCACCATGGTGACCAAATCTCAGCCCCACTTACTCCTTGTCCCACTTAATTAATCCTCATCCCACTTAATAGTGCTACTCATTTGTTCTAAACATGTTTTCTATTTAGGAAAATTAACTCATAATCAGAATCAGTTATGAGAGGTTAATAATCCTTCTATTCATGACCTATTTGTTCTATTTTAAAACTTGAACTTTTTGGAGATGTTACATCTTGTTACTTTTCAATCAAAGTTCCATCTGACACTCTATACAGGAAATGCAAGGTCATTATTCAGTAACATCCTACAAAATTCATGGTTTTTTTGTCCATGATAGCAATCCTGAACTTTCCATTCTATCTGGAAGAGACACTTATTTACCCATATCTAGGATACAGAGAAAAAAATACTTTAGGTGAGAGGGGGAATAAATGAAGAAAGTCCTGGTTTTAATTCAGGTGTTTTTTTTAAACTGAAAAACAACCATAAAACCCACCTAAAACAAAGCAAAACAGAGTGTTCTAATTACCACTTAAATATAACTATGTATTAGACTAATATAAATTAGTACAGGCACAGCTTTAAAAGGAAAGACTGAAGTGAAGACAGCATCTTATTTCTTTTATTATCTACCTTTCCTTGCATTCAAGTATTACAGCAACACACTGCCACTTTGTAAATGCTTTCTTAATTAAATGTACATTTCCCCTTTGTTATGGAACAAATTCTAAAATCTATATTAAAATTCAAAGCCTATGGGAAATTTAACATTACCTAGCAGTTTAAAGAATTTCAAATTATAGCTCAAATTTTTAAAAATAAACATTATTCCCAAATCAGTTCCAAGACACTCAGTCCCCATCCCTCTGTATACTGTATTTGTTATTTCTATGATTAAACAAAAATTGTTCACCAAAGGACACAAATATTACATAACACTCACATCTTGGACGAATGGGCTATACATATGTGCACATGCGTGTGGGACCTCTGCTTTGACAGCTAATTTTTCCCCAGCACAATTTCTTTATCTCCACATATTCCAGATATTTCTGAAATTGCTTGTTATTAAATATAAAAGACAGACATAGTGACTTACTCAATGACACAAATAAACCATTTCTTCTTTTTTAATATTGTAACAAAATATGTTGGGCCAAATAAGCAACCACTTATCACTAACAGCTCTGTTAAAAAGGAACGCAAGAAGGGCCAATCCAGATTTTTCTTATAAATATAATCCTCTGTAGTTCTAATCTTGGGTTAGCTGAGGTCCCAATTCAGACATGGCCTTTTTAAAGAAAATCAATACCCTAATTACTATACCACATGGGGGTGTTTTCACCATTGATGGTTTTCTAGTCTCTAATGTCATAGTAGCCTGTTAATTACTGCTGAGGGGATAGTTTCGGTGACATAAAGCCTAGAAAAAACAAGACCAACTTTGTCAGATTGCCTTGAGTAGTGACAGGACATGAAGGCAATATTTTGGAATATGAAAAAAGAAAAAAAGAAGAGGGGATAACTTGTCAAGAATTTCTTTCTGGGTTAGTAAGCTGTGTTTCTTTAAAATATGAGCAAATTTTCTAGTCAGAGGCAGATTTTACATGGAAAATTTTACCTAAAAATTATGAAGGGCAGCAGTAGCCCAGAATTGCCATCTCCTCTCTTCAAAAACTGAGGTTTCCTGACAGCAGAGACAATTACAGAGGGTGGGCTTTGTGTCTTACATGTTCCCTCCCACTACAGTATCAACGGCTCCTAGGTAAGTATCACCATCACCATCCATATTTTACATATGAGGAACTGATGTCTGAGGAGGTCGAGTGATTTGCCAAGGTTTTTGCATCAGGGAGTGACAGAGCCAGGGAACAATGTGTACCTGCTGGTACTTACGAACAATAAAAGCAGCTATCATTTAATGAATACTTTGCATATATCACCTCCATTAACCTCACAACTTGATAAACTGGATATAACTGGAATTGCTCCTCCTTTATAAAAGAAAAATGAATTGTTGGGGAATTGTCACTTGCCAGTGGACTTACAACTCATTGGAGGTGCTTTGACACCAAGAAGATAAACATTTGCCTTGGGCTCTGAGTTTTAAGAGGCCAGAATGGGATCCACTCTTAACCAAACTCCTCCCCAGAGGGAAAGTTGTCTACAAAACCAAAAGAATGTACCAACAAGGAGACTGTGCCTTGCCTTCTAGATATGCTCTTTTTAGCATAGAATTCCCTGCCCAAACTGCCCCAAGACTGCCTTCCAGGGCCTCTCCCCAAATCCTTCCCCAGGACTGATTATATAGCAGGTGTGCCCATGCCTACATCCATCAACCTAACAGTGCAGTAGCCATTGTGATTTAGGTGGCCTGACCCCAGCTCTCGAGATGAATCATGATTTGTCTGAGCCAATCATGAAAATCCCATCCTCTTGGCAGTGACCTGTTCAGGAACTTGGCCTAAGCCACTTAATGCTTCTCCAGTATCAAAGATTATTTCCAAAACGGGCAAGTGATAAAACACAGGCCAGAGAGAAATAAGGAAATGTCTGCAGGGAGGTTCTTGGAGTTTATTTCCTCTAAGAGTAAGCCTTTGGATAGGGTGTGCAGCTGTGAGGTCCAGCACTGCTACAGACATCTCACTACCACCAACCTGAGGGATAAACCAAACCACAGAGGAAGTCAAACCCAATTGAGTCATAGAGCAACAGAATAGAAACTACTAGATTAAAAACAACTCTGAATCCTCTGGACTTGCAGTTATATGAACGCATAGATTTCCTTATTGTTTAAGCCAATCTGAGTTGGGTTTCAGTTATTTACAGCCCAAAGCATTCCAAATTGGTAGATTCCCAAAGCCCATGTTTGTGACCACTGTATAGTATTGCCTCTCATGCAGGGAAGGAGGTAGAGGAGGACCAGGAGCATCAATGACCCCCAAAGGCTACTAAGCCCCATTCCATCCTAAGTAACATGTATAGTTGATACTTGTACAATGAGGGGATTAAAGGTGTGACCCTCCACCCCGTGCCATGCAGTCAGAAATCTGTGTACAACTTCTGACTCCCCTAAATTTAACTACTAATAGCCTACTGTTGACTTGAAGACTTACCAATAATATAGTCAATTAACACATATTTAGTATATGTATTATATACTATATTCTTACAATGAAGTAAGCTAAAGAAAAAGTTATCAAGAAAGTGATAAGGAAGAGAAAATACTGTTCATTTAGTAGAAGTGGATCATCATAAAGGTCTCTATCCTCATGGTCTTCATGTTGAACAGGCTGAGAAGGAAGAAAAAGAGGGGTTGGTTTTCCTGTCTCTGAGGTGGCAGAGGCACAAGAAAATCAACGTATAAGTGGATCTGTGTAGTTCCAAGCCCACGTTGTCCAAGGGTCAACTGTGTTTACATCCAGCCTAACACTACCAGCAGAGCAAAGGCCATTTAGTCTCTTCTTCCCTTTAACTCAGATGCTTTGTGAGTAGGGTTAAAAAATCTGAATCCTCCATAACATAACATCATGTAAAGAGCATAAAGAGTGTGTCTTAATGACATCAACACTCTTAACCCATAACCATAGTTGAGACCTAGCATAATTTCCAGTACTTGAAAATTTCAGTCATATGGAACATTACTGAATTCTGGAAAAGCTGAGTGTATAGCTATCAGCAAAACATATTATTTTGAAAGAAAGCCTTTCTAAATTGCACTGCCAACTCTATTACCTTCTTAGATGAAGTGCATGGTCATGTAATTTAATTTTTTCTTGATGACTCAAAAGTCACCATTATGAACATCAATTGCTATATTTGATTATAAATCTATTCAGCCAGAAGAAATTTTGGACAGGTAGAAAGCTCTTTTGATCCTATACTACCTAGCTATAACTTTTTCATTATTATCACTTCTATATTTAATTTTATAGTTTTTGTCCTCTTTCTTCTGATTACACTATCAGTGGTTACTCCCCACTCTTGCTAGAGTGTGTTCCCATAACAACTTTTCACCCTCAAAACTTATGACATCTACTCTACTGTAATTTTGGAAACCACTAAACATGTAAGTATGCATTCAAAAAAATTTAATATTTAGTGAGCACTTAGTATGTTTCACGAATTATGCTCAGAGCTTTGTGTCTATTACCTTATTTAATATTTAAACGGGACATATGATCTTTTCCACTAGAGAAATAAGAACGTGGAAGCTAGGCAGACATTACAGGCAAAGTTCCAAGTAAGGATATACAGGACTTTCCTACAAGTAAAGTGCAAGGGGCTTTGTGAACATTGTTTTGACTACTCAAAAAACTGTGGTTCCTGGTGAGGGAAAATAAGACCTTAATTTCAGAAAAACAGAGTGTTATTGTAGAAGGTCAAACTTGGAAATGAACTCAATTCTATAAGCTAATGTTAAAGGGGTACTTTTCAGAATTAAACACTTAGTAATAAACTTAACCAAGGTGGTGAAAGACTTACATGCTAAAAACTATAAAACATTGCTTAAAAAATTGAAAAAGATAAAAATAAATGAGGAGATATCCTGTATTGGTAAGATCCTTATCAAAATTCCAATGGTGGCCAGGTGCAGTGGCACATGCCTGTAATTCCAGCACTTGGGGAGGATGGGGCAGGAGAATTGCTTGAGGTTAAGAGTTCAAGACCAGCCTGGTCAACACAGCGAAACCCCATCTGTACTAAAACTACAAAAATTAGCTGGGCATGGTGGCGTATGCCTGTAATCCCAGTTTATTGGGAGCCTGAGGTACAAAAATTGCTTGAAACCAGGAGGTGAAGTGTCCAGTGAACTGAGACCCCACCACTGCACTCCAGCCTGAGTGACAGAGCAAGACCGTCTGTCTCAAAAGAAAAAAAAAATGTTCCCAATGGCATATTCTGCAAAAACAGAAAACAAACATTGTTAAAATGTCCATTGTACCAAAAGCAATCTCAGAGTTACTAAAATTCCTACCAAAATCCCAATGGCATATTCTGTAAAAGCAGGAAAAAAAAAGTTCTAAATTTCATATGCAACCTCAAAGAATCCAGAAGAACAAAAACAGTGAGAAAGAACAAAGCTGGAGACTTCACACTTACTCATTTCAAAACCTAGCACAAAGCTACAGTTTAAAACAGTATGGTACTGGCATAAAGACAGATATATAGACCAATGGGACAGAACAGACAGCCCAGAAATAAACCCTCAAATATATGTTCAAATTATCGTCAACAAGGGTGCCAAGACTACATAGTGGAGGAAAAGATAGTCTCTTCTATAAATAGTAGAAGGAAACTACTTATTGGGAAAACTAGATAACCACACATAAAAGAAGAAAATTGGGCCCCTATTTAACACTATATTAAAAATTTACTAAAAATGGATTAAAGACTGAAACATAGGACCTGAAACTATACTTCCTAGAAGAAAACACAGGGAAAAAGCTTTATAACGTTGCATTTGGCAAGGACTTCTTGGATATGACATCAAAAGCACAGGTAACAAAAGCAAAAGCAGGACTACGTAAAACTTTATTAAACTTCTGAACAGCAAAGGAAACAATCAACAAAATGAAACAGCAACCTATAAAATGGGAGAAAATATTTTAAAACCATGTATTTGATAAAGGATTAATATCCAAAATATGTAAAGAATTCCTATAACCCAATAACAACAACAAAAAAAACTAACCTGATTTTAAAATGGGCAAAGAATTTGAATAGAGATTTCTCCAAAGAAAACATGCAAATGACCAAGAAGCATAGGAGAAGATGCTCAACATCAGTAATCATCCAAAAAATGCAAACTGAAACCACAATGAGCTATCCCCTCACCCCCATTAGGACAGCCACTATCAAACACACACACAATAGTAAGTGTTGGTGAAGGCATGGAAAAACTGGAATCCTTGTGCACTGCTGGTAGGAATGTAAACGAGTGCAACTGCTATGAAAAACAGTATGGCGTTTCCTCAAAAAACAAACAATAGAACTACAATATGATCCAGCAGTCCCACCTCAGGGTATATATCCAAAAGATTTAAAAATAAGATCTCAAAAAGATATTGGCACACCCATGTTCATTGCAGCATTATTCACAATTGCCAAGGGGAAGAAGCAACATAAATGTCCATCAAAAGATGAATAAAGAAACTATGATATGGCATATATATGAATATTATTCAGCCTTTAAAAAGAAGGAAATCCTGTCATGTGTTATACAACATAGATGAATACTGAGGACCTTATGGTAAGAGAAACAAGCCAGTCACAAAAAGACAAATACTGCATGATTCCACTCATGAGGTATCTAATATGGTCAAAATGAAAAAAATAGAAAGTAGAATGGTGGCTATCAGGGGATGACCTGACAGGGAGTAGGAGGTAGAGAGCTGTTGTTTAACATATGTAATAAGTGAGTCTGGGGATCTATTGCACAACAATGTACATGTGGTGGACAATATTGCACTACACACTTGGAAATTGTTGGGAAAGTGAATTTTACGTTCTTTGTATGTATGTGGTTTTTTTAATATCTTTATGGGTTTCTTTGCCACAATAAAAAGGGAGGGAGGGACGAAAGAGTACTTCTGTTATTGGCCAAGAATAATACAATTTGTTTCCTTAATTCATATGGTAAAACCACAGGCATAAGAAATACAGTTGGTTTTGTTTATTTCACTTAAATGTTTTGTTTCCAGATTCTATATGGAGAAATATGTCCTGAAAATGTCTTTGTACTCTAACATGGATACATGCTGAACATTCCAATAATGTAAAACCTTACTCATTAAACTTGGCTTGTAGGAATTTCTCAAAAATAGTAAACCTTGAGGCCACCCCAAGCCCTCACTGCTGGCTTCCTGTCCACACAGGAAGTCCTCTGTCTACCAATCTCCAACCCTCTCCAGGGCTCTGGGCCCTAAGAACTATTCCAGTTGCTGTAAAGATTAACTTAGCTATTGATTGGTGAAGCATGCTGAGTTCCAAACAGTGAAATTACACATTTTGGAAAACAAACCTGTCCATAAATTGGGAATAGCTTATAGCCAGTACCATTCTGTTAGTGATGTATTGTCTATGGCTGGTAATTCATGTACCCTCTCCTTTACTGCTGCCCTTACAGAAGCCTCAGGGAATAAACAGGCCATTGCAGTTCTCCCCGAAGTCATCCATTCAGGGCTCACTCCCCTGCTAAAGTAGCAGCAAAATTGAATTCCACAGCACAACTACCACAATCAACGCCCAGCACAAGGACTCAGGACCTGGGTTTCTTCCTTGTCCTCCCCTTGTTCATCTCAATATTTATTGAGACGCAGTGAAACTTTAGAACCAGACTACTAGCATTCTTCTCAGCCAGCTAAGAGCTGTGTGACCTTGTGCAAGTTACATAAATTTTCTGAGTTTGAGTTTATCTCCAAAATGGAAGTAATAATACCTACTCTTGTGCTCTGGGAGGAAATGAGTCAATACATGTAAAGCACTTAGAACAAATTGATACAAATTAAGTGCTCACTAAATGTTAACTATTTTTCTTATTATTGTGTGCCAGGACCTTCATGCCAGGGCCTATGTCAGATACTAGGGAAACAGCAGTGAATGAGACCAACATGGTTACTGCCCATGGAACATTTAGATTTGCAAATGTGGCACCAGTTCTGATACTTTATGAATAAAGTGTCTCAGATTCCTGCTTGTTAGAAAGGAAAAAACAATCCTATTCAATGCTTGCCATTGGTTTAGCATAATCATCATTAACATATCATTTGAACGGTATTGAGCCAATTGCTTCACAAGCTTTACCTTGTTTAATCCTCATATCAAAGTTCTGAGCTATACTATCAGCCTCTTTTACAGCTCAGGAAACTGAGGAACAGGGAGATTAAGTATAATAAGATTCAAATCCAGGTCTGACTCTGTTCTGGAGTCCTACCCCATGCTGCCTTCAGAATAGTAAATGAGAGACTACATGAGAGCCCTTAAAGTGGAAAACTGCCAAGGCAAAGGCAATGCACTCAGACTACATCACAGACGGGAAAAGACACGATCTGGAAAACCATCCCAGGCTAAAAAGAATAGACATCAGAAAGGCTATGAAATAAGGGAAGGAGAGGAGGCCTGAAATGGGGCAATTTCTAAAGGTCTGACTAGAGCTGAAATCAGAACAAGTCTTTGGTTTCCCATACAGGAAACCAAGGCAATGTTGCAGCTATCAGGATAAGTAGAGTCCAGAAAACTGGCAGCCAGGAATCAGAGTGGCAGAACATCAAAGAAGACAGGAGGCCTTCAACTTCCAACTTACTGGCCAGAACTGTGAAACACATCCACTCCAAGCTGAAAAAGAGCCTAGAGAATAGAAGGTTGTTTTTTAAAAAAACAAAAAAACTAGGTATCAATAAAACTTGCTCACCCCATCTCTTCTCCACTACCCTCCCTACTTCTCAAACAAAACTGGAGTTCTGCTAGTAATGAAAATAGATAGCATGTAGGCAACCCGCAGAACCTGAACAATACATATCCATCTTTCCTTATTCATTAAAATCAGTTCTAATTCTTTAATTGTTTGGAACTTTCCAAAAATAACCTGCTATACCAAGGGCAAAAGCCATCAAAAGTCAGCATTTGTGTGATTTTAAAATCAGAGAAATTCTGTAACAGTTACACAACCCACAGCAGCCTTCTCAGATCATTAACCTAATCATTCCATAGGCATCAAATATTTAACACCCCAATAGTACATTTCTCTAAAATAACACTAAATATTTCTAGTAGCAGATTAAGATACGTATGAGAAAAGTCTTTTTGGAAACAGTTGGAAGACTAACTAGCATTAAATCAGATCTAAAACTTCTATATGCACTTTTTTAAAAATGTCAGGACAATATTCAAAGTCAACTCAAGCCATGACTCCTAAAAATGTTAATTATTTGTTAGTACTTAATTTATTAAGTACTGCAAATGCTCATTGTAATGAGGTTTGTCCTCTAAAACCCTAGGTCTGACCGAATGGTTTTCCTCTGACATCTATTTCTTTGTGAGGTGCCCACTCTGATTGCTCCCCTGCAGCTTCTGTAATTAACTGTGGATCTCAAGCCTCTTATTGTGATATCAATCTGTGGCCATCTGGCCTAGAAGTGAAGAGAGAATCTGCCAACCTGGAATAAAGTGGAATAGTCTGGGTTGTCTCTTCTTGCACATCTTTAGCAATCTTTGTTTTCCTATTTCTTCCTCCATGATAATGTGTAAGAAACACAATCCTAAAAATACTTGCATGGCTTTGGATGGATGCTACTAAGGCTTGATCCTTTGAAAAGGTAACATACTTCTTTGCTTATCATATAAATTCATCAGTTTCCTTCCCACCTGTGGTTGGCTTTTTCCCCTCCAAACGATTAAACCTTCTCTTGGTAGCAGAACTTACCACCTTTAGCCAATCTAGGGTGAAATGAGCCTAGCAGTCAACTCAGACTGAATCTGTTCTCCACATGTTCAGGCTTTGTCCAGATGCCAGCTGGAAGTCCTCTAAAGTGCTCAACATCAGACCAAATTAGGGACTGGTGTGCTTCAGACAAAGGGACTGGAAAGGCAAACAACCCAATTTCTTTCACTAATATCGCTTGCTATTCGCTCCATAGCATGGTAGTGAATAGGCTGACCATGAAATATGTGGTCTCATCTTTGATGAATAGGAGAACTGCACATAAGACAATGAAAAAGTCAATAATTAAGCCAATTTCTCATGTAATCACTTTCCACCTTTCCTAGGGCAAATACCAAGCTTCCAACTTAAAATAAAGCTTAAATGAATGCCTCATTCTCTTTTAGATAGGCTGTTTGATCATGGTAATAGGCAGGTGTGCAATCAATACCTCATGTTTGTCTGCTTTTAGACTTGATATAACGACAGTTATGACACAGTGTAAGGGAATTTTAAGCTTTTCCAAAAAAATAGATTTAACATTTGGTTTTATTAATAATTATTAATATTGCTTAATTAATAATTAAATGTTAACTTAATATTTACTATCAAGACATTAACCAAATGGCAATACTATGGACTAAGAATTGTACCTTAATATTAGGCACAGAAGCGCAGAAACTTTTGGCTCAAGTAAATTATCCTCTTTGCTCTCAAAGACTGAATTTTTAAGGCCTCCTTTATTCACCTGTAGAGTGTTACGACTATGATTCCATGGAAAGAGTTTTGTTGCTGCGGTTGCTGTTTTAATCTTAACCATATTTTAGATGTCTCACTCTCAAATAAAATAAATTTAAATTTGGAGTTTTTGTTCTTAATATATCACTTGAAAGAATAGTACAAATTATACATTTTCTACTTCAAAAATCTATTAATATCTGTATTAGTCCGTTTTCACACTGCTCTAAAGATACTACCTGAGACTGGGTAATTTATAAAGAAAGGTTTAATTGACTCACAGTTCCACATGGCTGGGGAGGTCCCAGGAAACTTACAATCATGGTAGAAGGTGAAAGGGAAGCAAAACCTTCTTCACACGGCGGCAGGAAAAAGAGACTTGCACGCACGGGAAATGCCAGATGCTTATAAACCACTATATCTCATGAGAACTTACTCACTATCGCGAGAACATCATGGGGGACCCACCCCCATGATCCAATCACCTCCCACCTGCTCCCTCCCTCAACACGTGGGGATTATGGAGATTACAATTCAAGATGAGATTTGAGTGGGAACACAGCCAAACCATATCAATCTTATTTAGATGGATTAAAATAGTTTCAACAATGTGATAAGCAGTTTACTAAACAGAACATTCCAACTAAGAACAAGACAACCTTTTTATACCTCAGTTTCTCAATCCAGTCATTGAGTTCTTGTTATAAAATTTCACTTTATGCATCAACATACAAGTAGTTTACTAAGTAGATATTTACCATAATGTACTGGCATTTCTGACATAAATGCAATACATGTGTTCCTGCAAAACTTCATGTTTTGCAAAATTGCTATGAAAATAACAGGGCTTATGAAGGAAAAGGGATTATGGGCAGAGCACTCAAAACTTATGCAATTCTGTAAACAGAACATTAGCTAAAATAATAACAGTTCCAACAGGAATATTAGCACAATTCAATGTCCACTGGCATTTGCATTCAGCAGTCAGTCAGTCAACGCTGGGCCTGAAAGCCCAGGCTCATGCTTCCTCCTACAGGATGTAGGTCTTTACGCAGATTCTCCAAGAGACCAGTTCCATCAAAATTTAAACGTGACCTAGAGATGTAACCTATTGTACAGGCTTGTTCCTCTTCTTCCTCTCCCTTCTCTACTCGCTTCCCCTCAACATACATGCACCATTTTTCTAAATGCAGGGAAAGATGCACTCTACCCCCCCAGCTTCCCTAGACAGCTAAATATTATAAAAAATCCAGCCATTTTGGAAGCAACTAAACCAGCCACTACTTGCCCTAAAACAAGAACTTTCTGCAAAAATTTCAACTGTATTTTAAGGTCTTCATATATTGATAAGGCTTTGTCTTCAGTTGTGAGCAGGGAGAATAGATTATACTAGGCATCTACTCTCCACCAGTGACAGACTCCAAAGCATGAGCTAGAGCTCCTAGAATAAAAAGCAGTTAGTTGATCTCCCATCATGCGATGTTCTGGGCTCTTACTTAAGATCACTAAGCCTTGACCCTGGCATAAATCCAGGCAGCACTCATTTAGTACACGTGCTTTTGGAGCCAAGACATCTGTGTGTTCTAATAACATGCAAATTACAAAAGAGTGTTTATATCTCACTTTAGTATAATGTGAACATTTAACTATTGCAAATCAGCTTTCTCTAATGACTAGTCCTTACTTAAAAGATTTATATTTCCAATTAAAGTCCTTAACAGTGCACAACAAATTTATATGAACTGATTAAGCTGTTCATTATGGCAACTCCAGAAGTGCTTAATACAGTAGCTAGCCACATGGAAAAAAAGAACATTTGAAAGAATTGAGATCATGTAAAATAACTAATCATATTTGACTACCTCCAAATAACCTTTTGCATTTTTATCTCCCCAATAATAGAGTTACCGTTCTTCAAAACTGACAATAAAGAAATAGTTTCAGAATAGAATGATCCTTGAGCTATCAAGATGCAGACTGGTTTGGATTTGGGGAAGCACTTCTCTAAGCACCCATCTAAGACAGCAACAGTGGTGGCCATCTGTATTCTGAGGTTCTAGTGAAATACAGATGTGCAAGGTCATATCCTGACCAAATATGCGGCACCACGGGTATCACCCTTCAAAAGGCAAAGCTGAAATTCTGGCTAGGGTTGCCTCGGGGGGAAAGAAGAGGAAAGTAATTATCTTTCAGACCTGAGGAGGTAATGGGAAAGGTCATTTCAGAGGTCAGAGGACAAATACAAACAGCTCATCAATTCAAACACCTTCACTGATTTTTAAAACTACTCTACTTGTGGTGAGCACAGTTTAAGCTCTCTGTTTCGGTAACTCATAAACTCCTGCTGATGACTTCTTTTCTCAGGCATTCACTTTATTGTCTTAAACTTGTCTCCAGTAAAATCATTTTTTAAAAGTTACAATTCATGATCACACAGAAGGGGTCTGGTGTCATATGTAACCCATTTTGGCATGATTACAAATCCATGCTTGTGAAGACTATAAGAGACTATAAGAGAATGCCAACATGAACTCCTTACAGGTAAAATAGAGAATCAACAAGTTATTTTCAGTTCTTTTAAAATTACAAAACTGTTTGTTTATGTGTAATTGGGCTTCCAAAGTAAAGCAAAATGTCAAACCTCTTTGTAGCAATTATTTCACACTGATCAAACACTTACACACAGTTCTATCCAGTATTAATAAAAGCATGTAAAAATTGATGTATTATCCTTGAGAGACAATTTTTAAAGCATGGAGTCTATAGGGAAGAAAAATATAGGGGTTTCCAGTTGGGAGTGAAGGGCATGAAAGACAGGATATCTGGATTTAAGAGAATCCCAGTGACAAATTTAGTGCTCCATCAGCTAAGTCTCAGAATATGAAGGAATGAACTTTTCCAGATTTCTCTTTATGAACCAGCAGACATAATGACAAGCAAGTCTTCTTTTCCATATCCATCTTTCTATCAAACAAAAATCAAGTAATTCTCATGAACAGTTAGGATTGAAGGGTTTGGGTCTTAAGATATTTGGCTTAAAACAAGTTCCATTTTTACCAAAACCAATCTCCAATTCATAAATTCTTGGTAATGGTGCCAGTTCTACTACAAAGTAGTCATAATTTTTCATAGAAATGAGTACATGATCTGCCCATTTATCCATATACAAGGTGTGACAGTACAATAATGAGACCGATTCCATAAGCCAGTCATAAAAACCAATTTCATTAACTTTTCATACATGACATATAAGATGCCAAATATGCTTTATGTTTCCAATAGACTTCCTCGGTTTTCAAAGCTATTTCTAAGGAGTACTTTTTTATTTCTGCCTATATTTACACAGTGTGAAAATTGGACAAGGACCAATGCAGGTAATGGCTGCTTATAACTCTAACCAGACCTGGGTTAACTAAAGAAATCTGATAAACATCAAGCTAATGAGACCAAAAAAAAAAGGTGATCACATTATCCTTAACGCACACACCTTCTTTGAGGAACAATAATCCTTATACTTGGCACATTTATAGTGGAGCGTCCCATCATCACTGTTGATTTGTGAGGTGCTAATTACCTTTTCTTTCTCAATCAGAAGAAAGTAATAATTTGTCAGATCAAAATGCACTTGCTTCCATTTTAATCAATTGTAAAACTTTAGTGTACTATTTTAAAACTTTAGCTTACTATTTTAAAAAACACTTTCTAACATTATTAATGTTCACTCCCTCCATTCCACTACAAACTTAATAATTTGATGAAATGTTTCCAAAGTACTTCAAATATATGCCACTGATACTTTCTTGAGAACATTTATTTTTAAAAGTTCATCTGTATGCTACGTATACCGCACACACCACAAACCACACTGCTTATTCTCTATGTTTTATATTACAGCTTGAATTATGTAAACTATTGTTATCTAAATCTCTTTCCTGGTCTTTGGCAAACATAATATGATAATTAGTATCAAGGGCTTTTAGACCAAGAGTTCATGGATTCAACTGTCAAATTGAAAGTGGAAATTTCTTAGAAGCATATGCCAGCAGCCGGGCATAGTGGCTCACACCTGTAATCGCAGCACTTTGGGAGGCTGAGGCAAGTGGATCACCTGAGGTTAGGAGTTTGACACAAGCCTGGCCAACATGGTGAAACCCCATCTCTACTAAAAATATAAAACTTAGCCAGGCGTGGTGGTGGGCACCTGTAGTCCCAGCTACTCAGGAGGCTGAGGCAGGAGAATCACTTGAACCCAGGAGGCGAAGGCTGCAGTGAGCCGAGATTGTGCCATTGCACTCTAGCCTGGGTGACAGAGTGAGACTCTGTCTCAAAAAAAAAAAGAAGAAGTCTATGCCAGTATATGCCAGGGATGGTTGAAAACATTGCTATAATTGATAGGCAATATTTGAGTTGAGATAACCTATCAAAGGAATTCCTTTAACACATCCTAAACTTTCTGAGCTCCACAAGAGTCCAAGTCCTCATAATGGATTCTTAGGAAAGAAATCAAATCAAAAAGGTAATGAGATAAAAGCCATGAAAGCATACATTAGTTGCAATTAAATGGGCTAATAACCATGCAAACATTGACTTCTTAATTTAATAGAGATATTATATAAATACAAATGTGGGTTTTCAAGCTTCAGGTTTTACTAACCAGAATACTCAAGATCTCAAAAAGAATGTTCTAAAGAAATACATACATTTTTTATGTAGTAATAATCCAAAATATCATTAATGATGAATTAAGTTTCCACAAGGTATTACCGTGCTTTTCATTTTATAAATAGGTGCATTAAAACAATAAACAAAAATGAACATTAAATGTTTTTTGTAAATCCATCCGGCGTCTTGCCTCAGTTTGTATCCTGCTCCTTCTGAGCCCTTGGGCATATGGTTTCCAAGATTTGAAAGATCTTTCTCTCCACCCTATTTTTTTTTTTCTTTGGCCCGTCTACAGCTCATCCTTTCCCCAAAACCCAGCTCATATACTCACAAGCAGGGGGCATTCCTGGACTGACACCACTCCAGCCTGTGTTGATGATTCTTTTACTCTGCTTTCTCTCACAATTAGATGTTCTACTTGTTATACAATAATCTATATCCACTTGATTATTGCTTTCATGCTTAGTAACTTTTTTCCATTTAAACATTTTTCTTATTTTATTATTTTTGTTGAAGCATTCAGAAAATGCACAGATTTTATGTTCTCAGTTCAATGAACTCTGACAAATATATCTACCTGTACAACTAACACCGCACTCAAAATATGAACTATTTCCATCACCCTTGAAAATTCTATTTCTTTTTCTAATTAATGCCTCTCCCTCCCCAAAAGCAACCATTCTTCTGTCTATTGCTGTTGATTATGCCCATTTATAAAATTATAAATTATATCACTGCTAAATGGTATACACCATGCACTAGGTCCTATGCCTCATATGAGCTTGACCTACCTTATTCAATGGTATACTGATGGAATCTGAAATTTTTCCACGTTCAAAAATTCCCTATGTCTCTCTAACATCAATTAACACAATGTGTTGTAATTCAGGACGTTTTCAGGTTCTTGATAAACAACTTGTTTAGCAAGGAAATTCAAAATTTTGGCAGCTTCCCTTTCTTGACCTCAAACCTTTAGGCACAGCCTCAATAAACCTGAGTGGAGCCCCTCAAAACAAAAAACTGTGGCCCATGACCTTCCATATACGACACTGTAGCATCCCCACCAAGCACCATTCCATATTTAATAATTTTTATGTGTTAAGGAATTCCCCCAGCTGTAATGCATTTATGAATATTTAAAACTATCCTTTCTTTAGAAAACAAAAGCCAGTAAGAAAACAGGGATGCCTGTTACACCATGCTGAACTAAGAACATACTGACACCATGTACTGATGAGGGCAAATGAGACCAAAAGAATGTTAGACATCACATCATTCAAAAGAATATTGATAACACTAATATCTCAAATTTGTATGGTACTTTATGATTTATAATGCACCTTCAAATAAATTAACCTACACAACTCTATGAGATAAGCTTTATCATTTCCAACCTTCAATGGATGAACCTATGGCTTAGAATTTTTATGAGTCTTTTACAAGATCAAAAGTTTTTATAAGAGTCTTTTCCATGATCCCATAGCTGGAAAACTGCCAACCCTAACGTCTAAGGCTTTTTGCATTATACTACAAGGAAACATTATCTTATTTCATATCAAATTTTTCCTTGTATAGTTCTAGACAAGCATCTCATGCAAAACCCAAACACTAAGGTTGACTCACTTGCCTTGCCTACCTCACAATCAAGTCATATGCTTTTTTGCATTTTATTGCCAGTGGGTTAGAATTACTAAAGAAGAGAGCCTACATGTTTTTCATTTCTATATTTCAAAATTTAACACCATGTCCAGCAAAAATACTTGTTGAATAAGTTACAAAAGCTGTTCAAAATAGCTGTACAAAAGCTGTGGGGTTTTTTTTGCTTTGTTTTGTTTTTGAGATGGAGTCTTGCTCTGTCGCCCAGGCTGGAGTGAAGTGGCACAATCTTGGCTTACTGGAACCTCTGCCTTCCGGGTTCAAGTGATTCTCCTGCCTCAGCCTCTCGAGTAGCTGGGGTTACAGGCATGCGCCACTGTGCCTGGCTAATTTTTTTGCATTTTTAGTAGAGACGGGGTTTCGGCACGTTGGCCAGGCTGGTCTCAAATTCCTGATCTCAGGTAATCCGCCCACCTAGGCCTCCCAAAGCGCTGGGATTACAGGCGTGAGGCACTTCCCAAAAGCTGTTTTTAAAGATATGCTGAACATATACACATGCTATCTAAGAAGCTCTCACTTCTTGTGCAGTAGTAATCTTCAACATAAATCAATCTGTGTTTCCAGGTAAAGAATTTATGTGAAATTCAAATGAATTTTTCTCCCCAGAATTAGAAATGAGTCTGACAGATACTACTCTGATGCGTCTCTAAATATCCATTAAAAATACCCTAGAGTTAACCTGATACAGCACTTGGTTCTATTTGATGATCACTCTCAGGTCACTGTTTGGAAAGAAGACTGGTATAGGAGCAGAGAGGTCAGCTGCATGGCCTTTCACAAAGGGTGAGCCATGCTCTGACTCCAAAGAGGTTAAATGCCAAAGCAAGTTTCAGTTTATCTTAACTCAATTTACCTTAACAGAAATAACCTGAATTAGATGGTTTCTAATTATCCTTCTAAACAAGGCTTAAATGTTTGAGATGGGCCTAAAGCAGAGACAAGTTTGTGATGGACAGATAGATTCCAACAGATTGGTGCAATCAACATGTAAAAGCTGCAGATGGTTTCTTTTTCTTTTATTTTATTCTTTTTTTCTTTTCTTTTCTTTTTCTTTTATTTAATCCTTGATATTTTAAATCATGTATTAAATTTCCTCACTCAGGTACAAATCTTACCACCTAAATTCATGTTAAATAAACTATGTCACAGTTACAAGTCAAGTTACACAGAAATTACCTCAGATGGCTAATGCTTTATAACTTAAGTGTTTTATATAGTATCCTATGCTTAAGTCAATTCAAGATAATTTGGAAAACATTTATCTGGCACCTATTAACAAAGAGAACACTTACTAACAGTTAGGGATATCAATGAAGAAGACGGTCCCCTTCCATTAAACACCTTACAGCTTTGTTAAGAAAACAGATGTGTAGTCAAGTTATTGCAACACAGCATTATAAATACCATGATTAAGGTGGATCTAAAAAGTTGATGGCAGAGAGAACAGCCTGACTTCAATGGGAGTTAGCAATGGAGGCCCGTCTTAACATATAAATTCATTTTAAATAATTTTAATGAATTCAGAACCATTGGTTTGAACTTGAAAAATGAAATGTTTTATTCATTATTTATAGTACAAGAATTTGAGATTACAAGTAATGTAATTACAAGTGTCAATTATATAATCCTTAGGAAACTAACTTTCTGAGGAATGATCACTTGAAGTTAGAAGATAGAGGATTCAAAGTTGGGACAGTGATCAAAGGGCTATTACATTAATCATTAGTAATAAAGTAAAAATTTTAACCAATGAGCATCTTTCATCAAGTACACTATAACACACTTATTTCATAATGCAAAAATATGATCTAAGTTCACAAAACTAGCAATAGCAATGGCATATATGTTTTTGCTACAGGGCTCCCCTATCTCTAGGATTCAGGGAATAGTTAAGTAGCAGAAACATAGTAGGCAATGGAAAACCAACAATTCCTGCTTAAGTAGAGCAAACTGTGTTGGCTCCAGCTTTAGCACAGCAATCTACTTGGAAGTAAGGGGGCTGACTTGTCTTGAAGTTGCACTTGCACAGCACTTTACAAAAAAGACTACAAATATGTTAACTCTCTATCTCAAAGAATTGGGGAAGGCTGCTAAAAGATCATGGGAAGACCAAAGCCACCTTCCCCAAGTAAACACTTGGTGATACCTCTGGCCCAAGGAATCCACTGATAACTCTTCAGAGTACTCTTGCTTCACTGTGAAGAGCGGCTAATAGTCAGTACTGATAATAATGAACACAAAAGTTTTCACACATCTGAAGCACAAGGGACCAAAAACTCAGTGTCACAAGGGAACACAACAAATCCTCTTGGAACCAAGTGGATGGCCCTTGTGGAAAATATATCTCCATAAAATATGCACTGCTATTTTGTGAATATTATCTTTATCATTATAATTCCTGCAAATGGGGCAAACTAGTTCCAACACTGCAAACACAGGATGTTGCCAACCCACATACTATGCTTGGTATTTAATTCAATATCTATTGATGCATCTATATTGCAAGGAAAAGACAAAAACATTTTTGAAGGCATTACTTTCTGAGTGCTGTATACTTAATGGATTTAGTTTCTTTCAATAGAGTCCTTGGTCTAGCCCTAACCTTGCACATATTTTACATACAAGGATAAGAAACTAACACACTTTTATTAAAGAACATCTACAAAAGGGATATTTTACTCATTATTCAATTCAATCTTTGAGGTAATGTCATTCCTCATTAACAGACAAGAAATTGTGCTTATAAAGTATCAAAGATTTAACAAATTCTTGATAGTAACTAAGGTCACATAGCCAGTAAATATTAACAAAGGTCATATAGCCAGTAAGTTGTATACACAGAATTTTTGATGACTCCAAGTATTCTGGTAATCCCTGTGCTTCCTTTTTACTTCCTTTTACCATCATTAAGATATCAACCAATGCAAAACTTAAAGAGAAGTGTTCAAGTAGAAAGACCACCAATCAAAGGATCTTCTTAACATGCAGTATTTATTATACCTAAATTTTACAGTTATTTTATAATTCAATAAAATAGTCTTCCAGGCAAATTGGGCAGAGGAAAAGAAATCATTATTCATTTTATGTATCTTTATAAAGGAGGCAAAATTTCCTAATATTCCTTAAAATGCCTTGTGATAGAAGGGTAAAACGGAGTCACAATACTTTAATTAAAACATTTTCTCTGAACTTAGAACTTTCTGCATATTTCATGCAGTCAAGGCTGCAATATTACATTAAATTCATATAATATCATGTCATGACCATCCCTGTACATTTTAGACTCCATTCTTTAAGGTCCAATAAGCAAATGAGCAGCAGTATGTTCTTTCAAATGTAACTCATTTTGATTAGATCACCTAGACTTTGTACTAATTTTGACATAATTACAAATACAAAATTAAGTCACTAAATGGTTCTATGAATGGATAAAAACATAGATGAAACACAACGTAATCTCAGTTATTATTGATGAAGCAGCAGATAGCAGCTCTCATTTTTCCACAGCAGACTTAAAGAACTGTTATCTGTCTGAATGCTCAGACCCCTACACGATATTTCCATTCAAACATTTAGCTACAGGATCTGGCAATTTAAATTACCAAAAATTACACACTAAGAAAAGATGGCCCACCAATATGTCAGATAGCTTTTAGCATTAGAAGGCTATCTAGTGAGTAGCTTTGGTTGTTTAGTCATCTAATAATGTTCTAACTTGTCTATTTTAATGAACGTACTATTAAAAAGATAGATGCATATTAAATCAAAAATGACTTTACAGCAACATAAGCTAAAACAGAAAGGTTCTTTTTTTTAGCAAACAGGAAATTAAAATTCAGTGTTTTTAGAAAGTTGTTTGGCAGTACGTATCAATAGTTTTTTAAAGGCTAATTTGGCCCCATAATTTCACTTCTAGAAATATATTGTATGGAAATAACCAGAGATACTGTCAAAGACTTATAAATGAAGATGTATATCATCATTGATTAAAAAATAAACTATGAAAAAATATTTGAAAATTGAGAATGGTTGAAAATGACACAATAATATAAATAATTATGTACTCATCAAAAATCAAGTTTTAAAAATGTTATATGGCAAAGTATGCATCAGGTAATGCTAAAAATCAGTGTTCAAAACTGCATATACAGTGAACTTTATTCTTTAAATAAAAAAAGACTAGAAAGTAAAATCAACATGTCAATAGGATGATGACAATACAGATGAATTTATTTCCCTACTTATATATTTCCAATTTTTATGCATTCCAATTTTTCAAATTTTACATAATTATTTGTAAAATAAAAAAATTTTAAAGGTTATATTTACATCAGCCTCATATTAGCCTCTTATTTCATTCCAGTTGACACCAACAAAATAAAAAGATCTACTCTACAAAAAAGTCTCTCCTATGAATGTGTAACAAATACAAAACAAGACTAGCTGATCCAGAGGACTCTTGACATAATTGTATCTCTTAGACTGAATACTAATGCCCATAGCACTAATGGAATGAAACCAGAATGGCATGAATAATACATTACTTGCACTAATCAATGTTATGATGTTATAAGCTGATGGAAAAAAAAATACTCAGAGTAAAAACAGAGGAAGAAATTTCAAATGCAAGTACGGTACAGAAATCTATCTGATATCTCTACTGGATCAGGGTATGGGAAAATTGTTGCAACTCTGCCAAAAGAATGCAAAATCAGTAACAACTGTTGCCTTCTCATTGCCAAATTGTGCTCTACCACTGATGTATCAGAGGAAAGGCATTATACAGATTACTGTGATTGAAGGTAAATTATTGATTAACATACATGTGTTTTCATGTAACTTTGTATTCCCATTAACAAGACTTGTGATATTAGGAAATGCAAAATTTTAATTGCCTATCTGTACAATTAGTATAAAATTATATGCCATGTTAAAACAAAGAACAGAAATAAAATACATAAAAGAGTTAATTATAGCCCACATTACCCATATTCCTAAATCAAGTGCCTTCTAGCATGTGGCACTGGAAGAAATGATTCACAGTTTTCAGCCTTTAGGTAAAGTGGCCAGGTGATTGATGGAACATGCCTCAAGGAAAACATAAGCCCTCTCTTAGTCACGTATATGTCAGTTCCTTTTCAACTGAGGGTCTGAATTATAGAATAGATCAGTGTCCCAGGAGAGAATGAGCAAGAGAGGAAACTAGCAGGAAAAAGGATTTTTAACTCTAAAATCATATAAGGGAAACTTTTAGGGTATAACGTTCCAAATATGATACAAATGAGGGAAAACATCTTGAAACAAAGGAAAAGCATACTTATCATAAAAACTTGCCTAGAAATGTTCATAAATAACTCTTCTATAGGCATCACAAAAATGATATAGTTTTGATTTCAAATCATCTTCCATTTCGAGTAACAACATGTACAACTTTTCTTTTGCAGGTGCATTTTTTTTCTGCTACATTATTTCTTCTAAAACAACAAAGAAAAGAGACAAAGTTGTCTTAATGATTTAATACTGTAACCTAATGACCAAAAAGAACACCTTAAATTGGATGATATTAGCTAGTTTTCTATGGAACCCTTTAGATTTATCATAAAAGAAACGGAAGATGTACAAAATCACATTATAATGTAATTGCACTGCAAAATAAAGATTTTTTTAGAGTAATTAAAGAAAAAAAAATCCTGGCACAAATGTCTAACAAATGAGAATGAGTTTCCTGGGGATATTACAAAATATTCTTTCTTTGGTGCTCATTACAAGGACAAATGTAAGGGACTTTTCAATTGACATGGTAATTATAAAGTGGTGCTTGATTTGCTCTTTTCTCCTATTTCAATGTTCATTCCCTCAAAAGCATATATTATAACAAGATGCCCAGTTACAAAGCAGTACAAAGTATGAACATTTATAGTGTATTATTGCCACCACATATCAGGAGCAATTTCCATTAAACATATGGCTCTGATTCTGTCTTAGTCCATTTGGACTGCTATAGCAAAACATCAAAAACAAAATATCACAAAAATCTGTGACTTACAAACAACAGAAATCTATTTCTCACAGTATGAGAGGTTGGGAATTCCAAGATCAAAGTGCTAACAATTCAATGTCTGATGAGAGCCCTATTTCTATTTCATAGATGGCACCTTCTAGCTGTGTCCTCATATGGTAAAAGGGGCAAGGCAACTCTCTAGGGCCTCCTTATGGAGGCACTGATCCCATTCATGATAGCACCACCCTCATGAACTAATCACCTCCCTAAGGCTGTACCTTCCAATACTATCACATCTGTGATTAGGTTTCAATATATGAATTTGGGGTTGGTGGGAGGGGCACAAACATTCAGAGCACAGCAGACTCTAAATAGGAAAGCAAAGTTTAGCAGAGAAGGCTGGAGTTCAAAAAAGACTTCCACCAAATTCTACTGCCTTCACAGTCAAAAATCTACATCAATCCAGACCCCGAATGCCAGTAGTCACCTCTTTATTAGACAGGAAGTGCTTTCTCAGGTAACTAGTACTTTTTTTTTTTTTTGAGACAGGGTCTTACTCTGTAGTTCAGGCTGGCTGGAATGTGCAGTGGCATGATCTTGGCTCAACACAACCTCTGCCTCCTGGGCTCAAGTGATCCTCCCACCTCAGCCTCCCAAGTAGCTGGTATTACAGGCACATGGCACCACACCTAATTTTTTTTTTTCAAAGACAGGGTTTTGCCATGCTGTCCAGGCTAGGTCAAACTCCTGAGTTCAAGAAATCCACTCACCTTGGCCTCCCAAAGTGTGGGATTATAGTCGTGAGCCACCATGCCAGGCCAGTACCATTGTCTAATCTTTCTCTTCTACCTCCCAAACACCTATTGCCAACTCTTTCCATATTCATTGAAGATTGCAAATCCCAACTGTACAAACAGCCAACAAGGGAGAGGTAGACATGCCCTGTTTCTTATGATCAAAACACTCATTTGTTAAGTATATATTCAATTTCCACCGTTCGCTGGCCACTGGTAAGCAAGAAAAATATGATCCCAGATTTTATCATATTTTAAATCCACATGAGATTGATAGAAGAAAGAAGTAGAGACAAGGAAAAACAGGAAGAATACATTCATTTGGACTTTTACCCACTGCCATTGATAAATAAGGAACTAGAGTTCTTCAATTTATCTGAGATAAAATAAGTTTCCTCCACATAAGCGACTAGACAACAAAGTAAAACAAGACTTATCATCCATCTGGAAGAGTACCCAAGTTTCCTCCATATGACAAACATTTATTGAGATACTACAACATACCAAGTATTTTCTAGATGCTAGGGACACAGTAGAGAACAAGAAAAAAAAGCTGCTGATTCCAGGGAATTTATATCTAGTAAGGACAAACATAATTATTAACAAATAAATAAGAAAAATGTTTGGTGGAACCTATGTCCCATTAAGTCTGGGATCTTATTTCTGTTGACTGATAAATCCAAAATGCCTAAATAGTACTTGACAGAGCAGACTCTCAACAACTTTTGAGTATGTGAGTAAATACATGAATTTCAGTTAACTGATTGTAGGGAGACCACATTGACTATCTTTTTTCACTACTGCTTTTTAATTGCCACACATCTGTGTTAGTCTGCTTATTAGTAACAGAACTAACCTTATATGGCCACCAGTGTGAGCATGTAGTCCAGGTTGGACCCATCCTAGTAGCATTCTCCCTGGTACCAGTAAGACTCATACATCAATTTTTTAAAATTTACCTGATGTTGTGAAGAAAAGACTCCTTCCTCAAGGGCCACAAGCTAATGCAGGTTTAGAGCTTCCTAAAGACAAATCTCCCTTCCCACAGAGAAGGTATCTCAGAAAAAATGAAATTCAAATAGTTTACAACATTAGAAGTTTTTTAATTTAGTTATTTGGCAAGTAAAGTTACTCTCCGAAACAGCTATTATAAAACTACTGTGACAAAGCTAAATCAAAATTGAAATTACAGAGTATTTACAAAAACATAAAATTAATAAAGATAGTCATTCATTGGTTGACCATCTACCTTTTAGGTACTATGCTATGAATGCCACAGGAAAAAAAATTATTTTTTTCAATCCTGAAAGGTTAAGTATTAATAATCTCATTTTACAATAGCAGAAACTGAGGTTCAAGATTATGGAATCCGTGGCAGGATCCTAGTAAGATCTATCTTTCTCCTAAGCCAGTGCTCTTTTCACCAAGCCATACTGCAGCTCACTACACTTAATTGTCAGCAAAGCTACATTCAAAGACAAATTCATAGCCTTAAATACTTTCAGTGTCCTAAAAGAATAAAAATAAATGATGCAAACATTAAAGTAAAAAGTTTTAAAAAAGAACAAAGCAAATCATGGTAGGCAGGAAAAAGGAGATTCAGAGATTCAGAGTACAATGAATTACAGTAACTTTGATAAAGTAACAGTTTTGGTTGAATTTTTTTAAATTTCAAGGCAAAAGCTACTCAAAAAAGGGGAGAGAGTGGCAACACAAAATTACAAAATAAAAGGAGATATAGCAACAAATAGAGGTGGCATTTTTTAAAAAAGAAAGAAAACTACACATATGCCAATGTGTTCCAAAGTGTGTTTGTAGGGTTCCATAGAAAGTTAATACATGCTCCACTAAAAAAGCACTCAGTGTCTAAGTTTGGGAAATGCTGAGCTAAACAAAGTGAATAAGTTATTTCTAGCATTCTAGGACTTCATCTAGTCTTCAACATGCTTATATGTATATTGTTAATCTTCAAAAGATATATCATTTGACCACAGAATCATTTCACAGAATATACTCTTCAAAAATATTTCAATATGGAAAAATGCACAGAATGTATTTACAAAGCCAGCCTAACACCAATGTCAAAAAATTTCTAACAAGTAGCACGATAACAACAAAAATTAACCGAAAACTACCAAAATAGTCTATAAAGGCTAATTAAATAATTATGTATAAACCACAAGAAAACGATTATAGTTATCATAGACTTCTATATTAATTATTATTCTCTCTTCTCTAGAACTGTCACTGAAAAGGATGTCAAGGAAAGCAAAGTTTAAGAATCTTATCCTTTGTCAGTTGACATCAGGAGGACAAGATAGAGTTGCAATTTTCCATCCTTGGCTGGGTTTCATTTAGATGAGGAATGTGTGCCATATAAAGCCAAGTCAATCATGTTCTTCAGTTTGAGGGGGTGGAAGAAGAGAGAAAAGATTAATTCTCTCCTGTTTTGCTTTTAAAATGTCATAAATATTCCCTTTACTTCAGACTGCACTAAGTTCTGGAAACTCATAAAACACTGAGGTGTGAGAAAAGGATGTGCAGTAATCTATTCTATCTATATTGGAACTGTCAATAAGGGTGGGTCTACCTTGGCAATAAAACACTTTTTAAAGCACAATAAAATATTTAAAACTATTTGAATTCAGCATATTGACTCAATGGGAAATAATATCCTAGAACCACACCTGTCAAAAATCAATTTCACAAATGTGACTAAAATCTATCCTACCATTTACTTGGGTATTTCATTTGCACAAGAGTGAACACACACCCTGCTTTCCTATGACAGTCTGGACTATACCTGTTGTCCTGGTGCAATTATTAATATTGTTCCCCTTTCCTCTCGAAAATGTCTAATTTGCATTGTAACTACATGCTCACCCTCAGTTCAAGCCAAATAATGCCATAAAACTTTAATTTGGCAGAGGGTGGAAGAGAACAGAGAAAACTGGAAATTGAAGTCATATATACATACGAGTATTTAAATCATAGCTCTACTAATTACCTGACCTGGGGGTGATCACTTCCTCTCTGGTTATCAGTTTCCCCATGCATAAAATAAGGATAATAATAGTAACTATAGAATTAAATAAGAAAATATCCCATGCTTAGCTACACAGTAGCTGGTGTTTAATAAGCACTTCATAAATGATAGTAACAAATATTATAAGAACCGCCTCACAGAATGTCAAATTTCTTCACATCTAAATTTCAAAAAAACAATACCAAAATCCTGAATGATATGAATGATTATATCAGAAAACCCATGTAAATTGCCTTGCAGAGTAAAGTGCCTAGTCCTTCTTTTCATAAATGTACAACAGCTATAAAACTAATAATCCAGCACCATTTGGTGTTTCATTATATAAACAGAAATTCTACACCCGGAAAAATCGAGCACAGAAAACAAGAGTAGCAAAACATAATTGAAGTATAGCAAATAAAACCTAAAAGGAAAGGTATAGGAACTGAGATCAGTTGGCTCAAAGAAGCAATATTGCCAGGAGAGTCAACAGTCTAGACTGTTTAGAAGATGCTTAACTTTGGAGTCTTGTGTTTTCTCCATTCTTCACAGCTTTGCTCCAGCCACTCTATTCTTCTCTCTCACCCTATTCCACCCAACCCTTCAGAAACTGTGAAAAGTCTAAGGTTTTACTCTAATTGCGAGTTAACAGGTTAATCTGCCATGGTTTCACAGATGCTTACAAAAGCTTCCTTCAAGACTGCAAGGTCAGAGGCAAAAGATTTTACTACTTAAAGCAACAATGGTAGCCAGAATGTCAGCATTTGTGCTAGTTCCCTGAGCCCAAATTCCCACAGGTAATGTGAAACGGGCCAAGAAGGTGACATCTGCACACGTGGAGGGGTTGTGTTACAGGAGAATAACCCTGAGCTTAGAGAACCCGAATATTTTATAATGGTCTGTAAGCATGCCTAAACTTTGTCCTGGAAGGATCTACTGTCTCTGTTGTACTAAACAACCTACCCTCTGCTCTGCAGGGAGATACTATCTCTATTGTCCAAGGTTATTCTCTATAAAACATCCTTCTTGAAAATATAATACAGAACAAAGGCAGTCAGTGTCTCTGCTTGCAAGATGTATGGAAACAAGAGACATGCAGCAGAATTGTCTCCCAAACACCAACTAGGCACTCACCGAATGTTCTCCCATCCTCCCTCCCTGACCATTCCTCTCAAACTGTTCTGTACTTAAATTAAGAAAATGGTAAACATCGTTTTTAAAAATTGCCATTTTATTTGAAGCAGAACTTCTCAGATCCTTTAATAGCCCAATGTGGCTTGGTGAATCCCCCAACATAAGGATACAGAATGCAGTGCTTCAAAACCCATTTTTTACAGAACATCTAATAATATCTCCCACAAGAATATTCCTTGGATCACAGTTTGGGAAATCTGGGGAGAATTTATAGCATATGCCCAACACTATCATTCTCTCTTGTACAAGATTAGCTAATATTTTCCCATTTATTTCCTAAAATTTCAAATCTAGAGGGAGGTGTTTACAGAAAGAAATGCTCTTTAAAAGTATTAAGTTATTGAGGGCAAAAAATTACAGAGTCCCTCTGTGCAAGAGAACCCTTTAAATAATTGAGATAATGTAGGTAAAGTGCTTAGCAATAGCTGGCACTGAGTAAGAGCTCAAAAACTAGCAGCTATTATAAGCCATTTTTATCATGGCGCATTTACAGAACCCTCTTTGTTGTAACACACTGAATTCCTATTATAAGTAAGCTGGTGTGGCTGTAGTAACATCGGGTCATGACTAGTGATTTTTCCTTCTCTAATTCTACTCCCGTACATTTTCCTACATGCAATGTTTCCATTCTCTTCATGCCAATATTTCACTCCACAAACTGGACCTCATAAACTTCTTGGATTATTTGAGTCTAAATTTGATAAATGTTACCTAAAGTCAGCCTTCCTTTTTGTTTTCTTTTAATGTAAAAAATTAGATCCACATTTGTTTAGAGCTAACTCTAAGTTTCTGTTTGTGCTTACTTTAGTTTGTTCTCCACTAACATGACTGCCACTGTAAGGTCAAGCTGGATCTCCTAAGTGAGCAGCAAAAGACACTTGCTTAGGCATCTGAAGCTCAACACTAAAATAAAATACAGTGAGGCCCACTTGGTATTTCAAAAGTCAGACAATATCAACTCTGCTTAACTAGGTCCCAAAAGAAGTCTCTTAAGTCCTCACTTCTTCCAACTCCTCTCATAACAGTGCCTTTAGTTTCTCAGCCTTTTGAGGAGAAAACATCAGACAGGCAAGCTGCTGTCCATCCATCACTTGACTAGATAGTCTCTCAAAAGTGTGCCTATGAGAACACATGGACACAAGGAGGGAAACAATACATACTGGGGCCTCTCGGGGGTGGGGTTTGGGGGAGGGAGAGCGCTAGGAAAAACAGTTAATGCATACTGGGCTTAATACCTAGGTGATGGGTTGATAGGTGCAGCAAACCACCATGGCACACATTTACCTATGTGACAAACCTGCACATCCTGCCTGGATGTACCCTGGAACTTAAAATAAAAATAAAATTTTTTTTAAGTGTGCCTGGTTGTATTGTCATCATACTTTAAAATAAGTAACGATAAAAATTAATTAATAGTAATTAATAATTGAGCTCCACTGAATAAAGTGGGGTCTAGGTAGGAAGACTAACAGTGGGATCTATAACCAGTCTATAAGTTTAGACACAGGGTTGGGAAGGGAGGAGAACTTCTCCTTTTACAGTAGAATGGTAGATAACAAAATGGCACAGGAATCAAAATAATTCAATACTCTTCTGTGTGTTTACTGTAGATTAGAATGTCCTTAGATAAGTAGTTTTCCTCCTCACTGCTCAGTTTCTTGTCTGTAAAGTAGAATGTGATCACTTCCCCTTTATTTCATAGTTTAGGGGAAGAAGAGGTTAATAAACATTTTTAAAACATTAAATTATATCCAACAAATCATAAACTTTTTAAATTTTTCACCATAACATTATGGTGAGTATTGCACATCCATTACTCTGAGTGAGCAAATCTCTTAAGTCAAGTTATAAAAGGAACTTCAATTACTCTGACATTCTAGATCTTTCTTAAATAGCAGCTAAACAAAAAAGTATATTTCTATTTCCAAAATTAAAAAAGAAAACCTTATAATTATATGGCTATCAGTATAAAGTAGAATCCCCCAAATAAGAAATTTCATTACACTATGGTCTGCATATTAAAATTTTCTACAAAATTCTGTTAAACCCTCTGCTTAAAGTCTTATTACATGTGCTATTTGTAGATATTTTTAAATACCTGTTTCTAATAATGAGAACTTTTTTAAAGTTAGTTTTGAGATATTCTCTTACTAGTGTCGTTCTCACACATTACAAGAGAGAAGGCTGCCAGGCATTTTCCTGGACCCTGCCTCAGAATCACCAGGGAACCTTTAAAAAAAAAAAAATCCCTTCTCCCTTGAAATTCAGTGAATCTAAGGGTGGAGCTCAGGAATCTGTATTTTTTTAACACTCCCCTCCAGACTGAACCCAAAGCAAATTTCAGAACTACTAAAGTATCAAGTGTATACATTTCAAGCAGCATCTAGCCGGCAGCAGAAAACTGTTCTTTGGAAAATGAATAGTTCTTTTTATAAGAATAGAAAGTAATCTTCTCTCTATTCTTTGGAAATGATAAGCCACGTTTTCCTGTATTCTTCCATAATCACCTTGCTGGAACTACCTGTTCTTCAAGCACAAAGCCAAAAAGATATAATTTTTAAAAATGTACAATACACATGGTATGTGTGTGTGTTTTTCTAGCTACAAGGTGATGAGAAAAGCAAAGTTCATCATTAGTTAATGTCGTTTGTTTTTGGTGGCCAGAGCTAAAAATGCCACTGAGTAGCTGAAAACTCAAAAAAAGTCCTTTAAACAAAGTCAAGAAATTAATTCAAAGTTTAGTAAAATTTACGAAACTTTCTTTTCATTTTATTTGCTTTAGTTCAAAAGGAATCAAAGTGGTCCTTTCACTTTTCCACTTGGGGAAAAAGCTTCACTAGTCAGACTTGTAATTTTAACCAAATCATGGCTACCCCCTAGTGGCTGCTTACCCCAATTACAAGGTTTTTAGAGAGGTTTAAATTGACATTAAAGACTTCAAGTTTTATCTTTGAAGTAGGAACAGAAACTAAATTTGGCCTCAAAATGTCCTGGTATGCTTATATCTGTAAAGTAATGATCCAAGACCTTTAATTTATTTCCTGGGTATTCTATAATTTCTGAAGTTCACTGACTTTGAATTGTGTTGCTAAACCAATGGAAGATTTTTAAATATTTTTATTTTTGCCATTTATATATTCTTCACACGTCAGATAAAAGGCCTTCTTAATCCTAGACCCTGATACCAGAAGCACAGTGTGCACACCCATGGGCCCTGATTTAAAAACCTTTTTTCTCATCCCTTTATAGCTAGAAACACACACACACACACACACACACACACACACACACACACACACCCCAAGTATACATTTCATTTTAAAATTCTATCTTTTTGATTTTGTTCTTGAAGAACCAGTGGTTACAGCAAGGTGATACATGCCTCCCCTGCCGCATTCCCACAGGCTCAAGGCTGTTCCTGACCCCAGTAGCAGAGGCAGATGTTCTCTGCTACAGAATCGGGTTCACACTTGTGCTTCTGTGGTCAATCTTATCACACAGCCAGGCCTGTGAATGTCTCAGCCCCTCATCAGGTAGCTTCTGTAGTAACTTTAACATGGCTACAGCTTCCAATTTGGCTGACTTTCTAGCTCCTTAATCAGCAAAGTGTTCTGATCCCCGGCACTCATGATCACTGTCCTGGCCTGATTGGAAAGTGGCACTCACTTCTGATAGAAGGGTCATTCACCTGGTCACCCCAAGTTCTCTCCCAGTCAGTATTCCTTCAGGGTCATTCATGTGCCAGACATAATTCAAACAGATGTGCTCATATGTAAACTGAGGCCAGGCACAGATGGCTCATGCCTGTAATCCCAGCACTTTAGAAGGCAAAGGCGAGAGGATTGCTTCAGCCCATGAGTTTGAAACCAGCCTGGGCAACATAGCAAGACCCTGTCTCTGTTTTTTAAAAATAAAAATAAAAAATAAACTGAATATTCAAATTTATTAGTTATACTCTTCTAAAAAAAAGTCTGATAGCTCTATTTCTCTGGTAATTAGCTCTGTTCTCATTGTTGAAAGCCAAATATGATCTTTTATGCTTCTTTTCTTAAATTATCACATTATAAGCCTAAGGCATTATTATTATAAAGTAGGAATTTAAAGCAGGACAATCAAAAGTAATTGAATTGTTGGTATCTAGAAAGCAGGAAAAGTTGGGAAATTATTTTCCTACTTAGCCAATATTCTTACAAACAGCAACACATTTAAAGTATCATCACTATGTAATCACAAACTAGTAAAAAAATCACCCTCTCTCTAAAAATGGGCTAGAAGTTAGAAAGAGAAGCTTCTTAAAGTAAATCACCAACAGTAAGAAAAATCAACTAATTCTGCGACAGTAAATATTTATTCCTTGTGGTACACATCAAATATACAGTGGTCTGCATCAGAATAATATTTATTCACAAAGTAAAATGAATTACTTACATGTTACTGTGAAGCAATATGCCGCACATTTTTTAAAAGACAGAAGCATACCATACAAACATAACTGAAACTAGCAACTAGAGTTAACGAGACTTATGAAAAGCTATAGTAGCTATAACCATACATATAATTTATATTTATAAGAAAAAGCACTTTCCAAACAGTATGTACCTTATGACCCAATTTAAAACTATTTATATCTCTTATTTATATTTATACATAATCTAACACATTCATAAATCTGGAAGGCTATATACTAACTTTAAACTATGATTTCTTTCTGGGTGGTAGGATTAGGGTAATGTTTATTTTTATTTCCTTTCCTTATCTGTATTTTCTGATGAAGAATTCTGATATTTAGTACTTGTATACTTTTTAAAATTTATATTGAAAAGAAAAGAAAGTAAAAATACACCATGCTAATTATCAAGTGTTATCTGGAGATACCACCTTGTCCTTTCTTTAAGAAAGATTAGTGTTACTTAGTAAATTAGAGAATGCTTTTCTTGTTTGAGGCTTTCTCAGAGGATAGGGAGCAGTAGTGCACACAGAACACTGCTCCAAGATCTCTACTGTTTGTTTCCATCATTTTTTAAATCTGAAATTCCTCTATATCTCTGTATTCCAGACTGACTAAGAAAAGACAAAAGTATGTTTTGCAATAACTAGCTTTTGCTGCACTCTGCTGGAACATTCCCTGATGTCTGTACAAAATGATCAATAAAGTATGCCTAGGTCTTTGCTACATCTGGTTAAAATGTCCTCATGGAGGTTTATACATTTCTATGAATAATTAAGAATATTTTCAACTAATAAAATGGATATAGTTTACAAACATACACACCAAGTATCATCACGCTCACATATTAATAAATGGCTATACATGCAATAGTTGATTATGATGAACTAGTGATTATGATGTATTTTTAAATGGTATATGTTTTGCACTCCCTCAGGACTAGATCTTTTCTTATGTTTTCTAAACAAATTCAAAGTTCTATCTTCAATCATGTAAAAGTTGCTGTAAATTCCTTGGATGTACCTACTTGGACTCTTAGTTTGTAGAATAATTTGTTTACAGTAAAAAAATAAAATCAAATTAAAGCAGGCAGTTCTACAGTTTAAATAGCCAAATGACTTACACCTGCTTTATCTACTGATCAATCCTTTCATTTTTACTCCTTTACTACCTCCTCCAAAACACACCTGCAGTCAACACTCAGCGTGAAGTTCTTTTGCTGAAAAGCAAATCAATTTGTGTTGGCCCATGATTCCATAAAACAGTGTCTAGAGAGGCCTCAATAATACAGATGCAATGGAAAAGAATAGTGGCCGGCTTGTTTCAACGATCTTCCAAGAGTAGTGAAGAAAAACTTTCACCTTAGCAATATCTTGGGAGTTGCAAACACAGATGTTGGCAAGAATCCCAGCATACACAAAACACTTCTCAGTTTTTACTAATACCGGCTAAAATTATGTTTTGGCCTCTCTGCCTGGAAAGAAAAGTCTTGAATGACCCCTTCTTTTGACTTTATAATCTACATAAATCTCTCAAAGAGGATTCACAGGAAAAGTTTCCATGGAACATTTCTTTTCCAAAAAAAAAAAAAAAAAAAAAAAGGCAGCGGGTTCCTCAGCATCATCTCTGTCTCTGTGGATTTCTCGGCTGTGCTATCAAACAAGAGTGAGGAAATGCAGGAGACCCGAGGCCACAGAACAAAAGCACCTGCCGAAAGGCTTCAGCATGGATTCCTGCCCAAACCTCGTAACAGTATCATCATAAGCCAGATGCATACTAGTGTCCCCCTGTGTCTGGTGCTGGTCAGGCAGCAAACCCAAATCTCACCGCCAAAATAGCCAGGGTCTTATTTTGCATAAATGACCTGCTACAAGACAACAATGTATTGTCGAGAAGATACTGACCTAGCAAAGGGAAGGGAGCCAATACCCTTAAGACATTTGGAAAGGGCAGAACCTAAGCTCGGTCTCCAAATCCGTTATCTCATGAAATCACCCAACGGAATATCAGCCCCATTTTACAGAAGATAAAACTGAGGTTCACAGCACTTCAATCATCTGCCAGAGGTTACAAACGTAGTCAGGGTTGAAAAATAGATTTTCTGATCCCAAAATCTCTTTCAAAACCAACAAACCATCTCAGAAACCCCAGTTCTTGTCCCATCTCAGTTATTAATAGTGCAGAACCTTGGGCAGGTCATTGAATATTTGAGACTTCTTTTTATTATCCTGTGAAATGAGGTAGCTAAACCTAATTTCCAAGACTTCTTCAAATTCAAAACTCCATTATTCTCAGAATCAGTTCATATCTTTCTTTCACCACCTGTCCCACCAACCAATATTTTTTGGAGTTTTTTTGTCATTTTTGTTGTTGTTTCTGGTTTGTTTGGTTTCTTTTTTGTTTTGTTTGTTTTTGGGTTTTTTTTTTTTTTTATGTGACCTAAAGATGTTAACTGTCTAGGCTAAAAATCTTAAAGGTAATTTTAAGGGCTTCATATGCCAGACACTCTCTACTGCTGAGAATAAAGTTTGCAATTATCAGTAATCTCTCTGAACCTAATTTTTAATGAAGTATACAGATCATCAAATAAAAATAGGCCAAACAAAGCACCAGATGCTCTTAAAATATTTAGCTTAGTTTCAGGAAATTTCATTTCCTACTTATTATTTATTCACTACAAGTTTGAAAAATACCAAAAAAAAGTTATCTAACATATTGGAATCAAGAAATAAGATTCCATACCACCATTAGGATCTAGTTCCACATTTTATTATCATAAGACAATCTCTAAGCATATTTATATAAAGTGACAATGAACTTAATTAGAAAACTATTACATTTAAAAAGCAAATGTTTTAATACTTTAAAATTGAAATAAGCTCCCCATTTCGATCAACAGCTCAATCAATCATTTGGCCCCAACCAAAGAATGGTTATTTCAAAAAGAAAGAAAGCAACATTTTTTAAATCTATTTTCATCAAAAAAGGTACATTTTATTTCATTATTGATGTACAATTTTAATTAAAACTTCAAGTCCATATATTGATTAATTGACAAATATTTTCATTAACTAGCAAATAGTTAACCCGTTGTCAGAATCCTGAAATAATGTGTGTGATGAAGAATAATTAAGGTAGCAAGGGCAAAAGGTTACTCAAGACTTTACTATAGTTTGAGTTTAAATTATAGGTTTTAAACAAGATGTAAGGACCAATTCACATGAAAAAAAAAGCAATTTTAATGGAATGCAGAACAAATTAACTTTTTAACATTTAATACTACCCAATTGCATAATGGGATTTTGCTAAGTGCTACAGGGAGCAGAAAATAAAAGTAACACTGAAAGGTATGCTTGTTAACTACTTCAAGCTAAAGGTATTATTGATCTACTAAATGCTGTAGTAAATGGACACATTGTGACATGAAAGACTCTGGGTTCTGCCATCTGATTGGCATGTTTTGTGTGTTGTTTCTTTTTTAAAAAAGGAAATGGATCAGAAAACTTTTAAGGAGTTTTGTTAACATATTCCCATAATGTCTTCTCAACACTTTGCTAGACTGGAAAAGGCTTCTCCTGCAGTTACCTTCTTCCCTATTAAATCAACCAGAAAGGTGGCTACAAGATGCTTTCAAACCCAGCCCTCTCCATGGGGGTGGAGCCACCACAGCATTCCTGTCTCCAACAACCTAGGGAGCCTGCAATTCAATCTGAGCCTCTAGATTGTAAAGCAATAACCACAGGGCATGGGGCAGCCTTTGTTTTCATCCAATTAATTGAGCGAAAATGGTTTCCACTGTGAAAAGACCCTTCATGACCTAGCCCCAAAGGTTAGTAAAAAAGAAATAGAACACAAGTCTGAGCTTCAGAATTCCACTGCAAGAAGTCACCCTGCCAAACACTGGCCACACACTCAGTCTCCCAAGGGAGAGGGCTTTTGCATGGTCAGTTTTTGTTCCTAGTCATAGGGGGTTAAAATACATCATCAATCTTCCTCTGACCAAAAGAAGCCCTTCCACAGAAATGGCACACTGCAAATCTCAAAGGCACTATCACAACCACAACCAGCAACAAATGAATACATGGATCTGTCCATTAACACACATTTGTAATCAAAAATTTATCCAATGATCAACCTTTTCATTTTTACTCCTTTACAGAAGATAAAACTGTCCATTAATACACATTTGTAATCAAAAATTTATCTAATGATCAACCTTTTCATTTTTACTCCTTTACAGAAGATAAAACTATCCATTAATACACATTTGTAATCAAAAATTTACAAAGCCAGAGGAACCAACACAATGCTACTTTCGAGAGCACTGAGAGCTCATTTTAAATTTCCTCCAAAGATGCCAAGGGCTGTAGTAATTCACTCTATAAACTTAGATACACCTATGCTATGCTAGGCATTCTGTATGCAAGGCGTTGTGCTTGGTAGAGTGAACAAGATGGATATGGCCCCTATCCTCAAAGAACCTAGGACCTAGTGGCTGCACACTGTACCAGAATATAGTCTCAATCACCCAGGCTTAACCCTTGGCAAAAATAAAAGTACCCAAACTCAGAAAATGGATGTAGCAAGTCATTAGAAACCTACTGTTTCTATCTCTCCTCATTAACTGATCTATTTTCTGTTTTTTAATCTTTTGGTGAAGTTCCCAGTGAACTTGGCTGAATGAAAGACTGGCCATTTGAAAGAGAAAATAGTACTAAGACTTACATTAACCAAAAGTTGACAGTGAAAACTCACTCTGATTAGCTAGAAAATCTCCTTTCCTATACTCAGGCATATACTAAAACATTGTGAATTCCCACGGTCTTAACAGACTCTGCTAAACAGTTATGGCAACCTTTGCTGGAGCCTGGATAAACCTAAGAATCTCTCACAACTCAGCATTTTTGGCAGTCATTACAAATTGTTCAAAATCATCATAGGGGATGAAAATTATTTGCTAATGTAATCTTAGATTGCATTGAATGACAGAGTTTTTATGCCCAGTAGAAGGTTGGACTACATGACTAAGGTCAGTTGCAATGCCCCAAATCTAGGAATATGAAATTCTAAAAAGAGGAAGTATCCAACTTAAATGAATTATAACATTCCAAAAGTGTGTTTATTGTAGAGTATTCAAGCCCATAGAAGGAATTTTCCCAGTGAGACAATGCTGTAAACTATGTTTATTTCAGAAACTCACCCCAAAGATTCTTCTAGCCCATAATGTGCTAAAATACAACTGAATCTGAAAACAGTAATACTGATGTACATTAGTAAATGAAGGCAGTGTCAGGGACTACTTAAAGAATCACCCGCACATTTTCTATGCTGCATCAACTCATAAAATTAGTAATAATCCAGTAGTTTAGATTAGGCCTTAAAATGCTCCTGTTCTTTGACTTTGTAATTACCATTGCAGAAACCTATCTTAAGAAAAGAATCCTTATTTAAAAAAGAAGAGTCAAAAGAAAAAATTAAACTCAGCCTAAGTCTTAATAAAGAAATCGTTAATTAAATTATCATTCATGGTCCCAGTGGATTCTCCACCTAGATAAAATTGATATTTAAAACAGCTGACAGTAGGAATGAAACTGCCAGGATTTTTAGATACCAAGAGTTGTAGGAACACCTGGTTCTCCACAACTTTACTATTGAAACTGTATTTTATCTGAGTCAGTACTTGACTGAAGGCTATCAGAACTGCCATTTAACTCATTACCCAGTATTAACTATGAGGAGACCAGAAAAATTTACTCATAGTAAAAAATGACTTGACTCTTTCTCTAGGTCCTGAGTATCCAATTATTCCATAACATTCCCTACTAAACTATATCAAACACTGTAGTCAACAGCTTTCAAAATTTTATGTAAAATCATTTTTATTTTAAGAATAAAAGCCTAACTCAAGGAAGAATGCTATCAAGCTAGAAACCAAAATTTGAAAAGATAAAGTATTTTATAATGTCATTTCTAGTCCTATGATTCAGGCTCATGAAAAATATGCTTTAAAAAGAACTAACTATATACCTAACTGGGATATAGCAAGTAATTTACCTCAAGTGATATAAAGCGTAAACTTTCAAATGTTTGCAACTTAACACCAGAAAGATGATGGGACCTATTCTTGTTCCAAGATGATAATTGCTTTTTAAGCATAAAAGGATGTTAAAAATTCCATTGTGACAAAACTGGGAGTCCCAAAACAACTTGATAGTTAAAACACAGTCAAAGCAAAGGAGCACCTGCAATGACTGCTGAACTCCAGGAGCAGGAATGATAAGCATAGGCATGCAAGCTGTAAAGTGCATATCTCATTAGCAAAATAATTTCCTGGCCCCAGGGAAATTACTGGCAGAAACAGAAGGCATACCTTCAGAAACTCCCTGAAGAAATGCCAATTGCCCTTGGGACAGGACCAGAGAGTTCAACAAATATGTACTGAGCACCTAGAATGCATCACACCAGGCTCCGTGTTAAGCACTGCAGCATAGTAGTGAACAACGTTAGGTCTGGCAGTTAGTCCTACTCTGGAGACAAACTAAAAACAGACTGAAAATCCAATTCAACTAAATTGTACAGTACTTACCTGCTAAATAGTTTAAGGTCTTGGAAGAAAAAATGACACAGAAGCATGGCTATGAATTTTTTTCTAACAAGATGGGTCCTATTACAAAAATACATTAGAATAACCTATCATTGAGCTATGTAGTTCCTATTAGTCGCTAGTAATTTCAACCAAAATGATTTTCATGTAATACATTTTAGATAAAAAATTATGTATGATGCATCTGCTCATATTTCACTTAAACACCATTTTATTTTTTTCAGATATGTAAATAATCATCCTCAATGGCAAATGACTACAATAAGAAGTAATATTTGTCCATGCTTATAATTATTATCTGTATAAAATGTCCTGCTCCTTGAGGCTATACACCATATCATAAACATCTTTATACACCTCCTCCAATCTTAAACACCTCTACACGGAGTAGATGCTCAATAAATATTTGAAAGTACAATCCTGTAAGATCTCTAATCTCTAAATTTTAATGATAAAATAATATTCATTCTAAGAGCTTTTTTCCTTACTATCCCCAAATATTCTTATACATTACATTGAACATTTGTAGACTGAATAACACTTTCCAGACTGAAAACTACCATAAAATGTATTTCCTAGAATGAATCTATAGAAGTTAAATTAAATACATATATGTTTATGTAAAAAGCAATAAAAATACACCATTTTTGTGTTGTTTCTTGAAATCTGATCAAAATCTAAGTTTAAATTTACATGTATAAGAAAAAGGAACAAATGTGGTTTACCTCAAGAAGACAGTTTTGCAAGGTTTTTAAACTAGCTCCACAAAACACAAAGATTGCATCTGTACTTAGCGTGCTTAACAATAGGTTTGTGGACAAGCAAGAGTGTTGAAACCTTCTCAAAAAATATTTTAAATATTAAAAAACTATGTCAACCCTTGTTCCACTCATGACTGAACTTGATACAATCAAGAAAAATTAGTTTCGGATGTGGGATACTTCAGGGATTTGAAGTAGTTTGCTAAATAGGAAGCTAAATCCAATTACTTTTATGAAGATTTGGCATCTTCAACTGAAAACCAATATTCCAATTAACATTAGACAAATATCCAAGCTTATCCACATGTTCCAGGCATCCTTTCTGGCTAAAAGAAGGCTGCATTTCTGCATATAATTATTCCCGTATGCATATGTAGGGTCTGCACTATATTGGAGGTATAGAAAGCAAAAAAAAAAAAAAATTTTAAGTTCTTCTGTGGTCTGTGGCCAAGATTTTTTTTAATCATATATATGTATATTTTAAGTAGCGGGATACGTGAAATAAGAAGTAAGAAAGCAGAAAAATAAAAGTACAGTGGATCTTATGAGACACGTATGAAAAAGAGAAAAAGATAGGTTGCATTTAGAAGAGAAACACAAAGAAAAGTTGGAGGAGGCAGATCTATGTTGGCATAAACTGCAACATGTTTTTAGGCTGTAAGGAAGCAAAAAAACAAGGGAAAGATAAAAAACATAACAGCCAGAAAAACTCACTCTTATATAAATCAGTATTCCAGAAGCTAGTGGAAGGTCAAAGGGATCAAGGAAGGGCTGATCTTAAAGAGAAATAAAGTACCTGATCCTTTGAGACAAGAAGGACAGCAAAAAAAGTTGGGAATAGATGTAGACAAGTTTCTAGAAAGGTTGGTGAGACAATGAGGGAGACATAGCTGAGGGTCTCAATCTTCCTGACAAAACAATATATAAGATTGTCTGCTGGGAGAGAGAGAAAGAGGGCTGAATAGTAAGCTTGAGGTGACTGCTGACTGGCTAGGAGAAATCGGAGAGGTGACTGACCTAGGTGAAACTAACATTTTAGACAAATGAGTCTAGAGGCATGAATTTCAAGTGGCAGCAAGAAAAGAGACAGTGTTCTGATGAGGCTAAGCTTCCTAAAGGAAAGTAATGTATAGAGCAAGGGACTCATAGGCACAGAGTAGAAAACATCTGAGATGATCAGTACTGGATTTCATGCCCTAAAGAGAACAGGGAACGTGAAAACCAATGGAAGAATAAGCCATCTCTTCTTTAACATACATCTTTCTCTGAGGTCTATTTGGCAAACAGTCATGGGGTACTTTAATTATGTTACTGTTCTGTGCTTTGGTGGGCAAGCACAGAAATAGCCCCAGGTGTCCATCCAAGCTCATCAGGAAAAGATGGAAGTACTCAAGAAACCATAATATAAGACAGAATAATATAAGTAAATTTCACAACAGAGGTTTAATCATAGTGCTCGTATGGTTTCAAGTCAGAAGAGATCACAGATAACTGGAAAAGGCATGGTGAAATAGAAAAAGCTTGAAAGACAAAAGTGTCTCTGAGAATCTTCCAGAAAGGAAGATGAGGGAAAGAAAGGAGAAATACATGTAGTAAAAATAACATAAGCAAAGGCATGGTAGGAGAAATGTATATGGCAAATTTGATTAAAAAAATAATAATCTAATAAACATATAAAAAATACTCAAGATCATTAGGAAAATGCAAAATAAAACCACAGTGAGCTATCACTACATACCTACTCGAATAGCTATAATTTTTTTAAAAAATGGACAACAATAAGTGATGTAAGGATGGGGAGAAACAGAACCCTCATACACTGCTGGTGAGAATATAAAATAGGGCAACCTGGAGGCATCACATTACCCAACTTCAAAGTATACTACAAATCTACAGTAACCAAAACAACATGGTATTAGTATAAAAACAGATACATAGACCAATAGAATAGAGAATCCAGAAGTAGAGCTGCACACCTACAACCATCAATCTGACAAAGTCAACAAAAAATAAGCATGGGGAAGAGACTCCCTATTCAATAAATGGTGCTAGGATAGCTGGCTATCCATATGCAGAAGAATGAAACTGGATCCCTATCTATCATCATATACTAAAGTTACCTCAAGGTGGATCAAAGACTTAAAATGTAAGACCTCAAACTATAAAAATCCTAGAAGAAAATACAGGAAATACACCCCTCAGTATCAGCTATGGCAACGAATTTATGCCTAACTCCTCAAACACAATTGCAACAAAAACAAAAATTGGCAAGTAGGACCTAATTAAACCAAAGAGCTTCTGCACAGCAGTAGAAATTATCAACAGAATAAACATACAACCCACAGAATGAGATATAAGGAATTTAAACAAATCAACAAGAAAAACAACTTCATTTTTAAAATGGGTAATGGACATAAACAGACACTTCTCAAAAGAAGACATACAATTAGCCAACAAACATATGAATAAATGTTCACTATCGCTAATCATCAGAGAAGTGCAAATAAAAACCACAATGAGATACCATCTCACACTAGTCAGAATGGCTTTTGTTAAAAAGTCAAAAAAAATAACAGATACTCCTGAGGCTACAGAGAAAAAGGAACACTTTTACTGTTGACAGAAATGTAAATTAGTTCATCCACTGTGGAGAGTAGTTTGGAGATTCTCAGATAACTGAGAGTTGAACTACCATTCAACCCAGCAATCCCATTACAGAATATAGACCCAAAGGATAAATAGTTCTACCAAAAAGACACATGCACCTGTATGTTCATCACCACATTACTGACAATAGGAAAGACATGACATCAACCCAGGTACCCATCAACAGTGAATTAAATAAAGAAAATGTGGTACTGGGTCTATTAGAGTGGGGAGAGAGGAAAGTGTGGGTTGAAAAACTACCTATTGGGTACTATGCTCACTACCTGGGTGACAGGATCCACACCCTAAAACTCAGCATCACTCAAACTACCCATGCAACAAATCTGTACATCTACCCCGAATCTAAAATAAAAATTGAAATTATTTTTTTAAATTTTTTAAAGAAATTGTGGTATATAAACACCATGGAATACTATGCAGACACTAAAAAAGAATGAAATCATATCTTTGCAGCAACATGGATGTAGCTGAAAGCAATTATACTAAACTAACACAAACAGAAAACCAAGTATTGCATGTTCTCACTTAAAAGTGGGAACTAAACATTGGGTATATAATGGACATAAAGTTGGGTACAACAGATACTGGAGCAATATAAGAAAGGGGAAGAAGGAAGAGGGGTAAGGGTGACAGATTCATTCAGACTGTATATTTACCTTTGTACCAAGCCTGCACATGTACCCCTTGATTCTAAGATAAAAGTTGTAGAAATAAAAAGGAGCAACCATTGAGGAAAACTGACAGATGAACCTCAAAAACATGATGCTAAGTAAAAGATGCTAAAAACTACATATTGTATGATTCTATTCACGTAAAATATCCAGAAAAGGCCAACCTATGAAGACAGAAAGTGGATTAGCAGTTTCTTGCAGTTGGAGTGGGAGTGAGGATTAGATGTAGCTGGGCCCAAGGGGGCTTTTTGGGGAATGGCAATGTTTAAAATTGGATTGTGGTAATGGTTGCACAACTCTGCAAATTTACTAAAAATCCTTTAATGATACACTACAAAAGATGAGATTTGGCATGCATATTCTATCAATAAAGCTGCATTGTTTCTTTTTCAGAGGATAAGGTAGCTTGACCAGCATGTAGTTTCTGCAGAAATAGGAGATGAGATTAGAAGAAACTGCGAACAATTCTTCAGAAATTTTTGAATGTCAGAGTGAGAAGTTTCAATGTAATCTAATAGGCAACAGGGATCCCCTGAAGGTCTTGGAACAAGACAAATACAAATAAATAAAAACTACACATAATTACATTCATAAAATTAACTTTATCTAATGTGGCAGATAGACAATTAACTTTATCTAATGTGGTCAAATTAGTTGACACATTTGACCATAAGGACCAAGACCTGTGGGCTTCCTGGAGACCACGGCCTGGATTTAGCAAGGACACGAGTAGTCACACTCTACAAACCATGAAGTATCATCAGAAGGGTTTTATTTTATTTTATTTTATTTTATTTTATTTTATTTTATTTTATTTTATTTTATTTTATTTTTTTGAGATGGATTCTCACTCTGTCACCCAGGCTAGAGTGCAATCTCCTCTCACTGCAACCTCCGTCTCCCAGGTTCAAGTGATTCTCCTGCCTCAGCCTCCCGAGTAGCTGGGACTACAGGTGCACGCCACCATGCCCGGCTAATTTTTTGTATTTTTAGTAGAGATGGGGTTTCACCATGTTAGCCAAAATGGTCTCAATTACCTAACCTTGTGATCCGCCCAACTCGGCCTCCCAAAGTGTTGGGATTACAGGCATGTGTCACCACACCCAGCAAAGGGTTTAATTTAACCCTATATAACATGGCTTACTTTCTAACCTGACTCTGGCATAATGTTACATGACATTATATAAGGAAGGAAATCAAAATATTTTACCCCAAATATATTTCTTTGTCATACTTGAAATAGCCCTGCAAAGCTGTCTCTTGTGGGGCAAAATCTATATTCTGTAGAATCCCCTTCCCTTTCCAGGACTTTTTCCTGGACAGAATCAACTGAGAATCTGATACAAAACATTTGCAGTCTATTCTCTGAAGCCTGCTGCCTAAAAGCTTAATTTCCATCAAGGGAACCTTGGTCTCCATAATCTCTTATCTTAACCCAGACATTCCTTTTATTGATTCTAGGTCTTTAGACAACAACTTAACTCTTTCAACCAATTGCCAATTAGAAAATCCTCGAATTCACCTACGGCCTGGAAGCCCTGAGCCCACCCCTTCAAGTTGTCCCACCTTTCCAGGCCAAACCAACATCTTATATGTATTGATTGATGTCTATGTCTCCCTAAATTGTATAAATCCAAGCTGTAACCCAACCACCTTAGGCACAAGTTCTTAGGAACTCCTGAGACTGTGCCCCAGGTCACTGGTCACTCATACTTGGCTCAGAATAAATCTCTTCAAATATTCTACAGTCTGACTCTTTTTGTCAATAGGCAGATCCTCTCAAATATTTTATCTTGAATCACAAAAATAAGATAAAAGATGGAGGGAAATGGTCCCATGAAAATCTATGACTTCCATAGGAAAAACATCTCCAAGAATATGGCTTCTGGCTCATCCTTCTAACTGGGAATCAACTGAAAAAGAATATTAAGTAATGGACTAGAAGTCAACCCTAGATGAGGTGGGGTGGAGGAAAGTGGAGAAATCAATATTTGGGTGAGGGCCTAATTCTCTGAAATTAATATCCTCTTATGAGAGATTTGGAAATCACATAAAAAGGAAAGTTAAAAACAAAAATATAGGTGGCCCATCTGGGAGCATGCTAAAGTTGGATAGGTGCTGGGCTTACTGCATGACATTCTATCAATGATTCTCAGGTAGTGTGACAAATATATTTAAATCTACTTAAAGTCCAATGTTCAAATTGCATTTCTTTTAATTACATTAAATCACTTTTCCTACTGCTAGATTGTTCCAGGATATACAGCTGGGTCTCATAAAAGTATCTTTTTAGGAAGGACAGCACCTTAATTTATCCTTAGTTGTATTTGGTACTTTCAAGCAACACTCTGAGCACTATTAGCTCTCTGTATATTAATATACAGAGAAACATATCAGGGTTGATAGAACTGTGCAGCTGTTCATAGATATTCTTATAAAGACAGTACATCTTTTTCTTTTGCTGAGAAAGTTTACAAAATAATCTCTCTAGGAAACTGGCTTTGTTTTCCTCTACTTAAAGAGAAAGAGAAAATGAGGGCAAGGGAAGGAAGGTAGAGGGGAGGATTGTGAAGGTTATAAGGGTTGTAATAATCACTAATTCACAATTCAACCATTGAGAACTCCTTTACAAAAAACTAATACAAAAAGAATAATTGTACCAGATGGGATTAAACAGGAAGATAGATAACATAAATGAAAGAAATTCTCATATAATTATAGATAATTGGAGGCCACTTATGTATTTTTCTGTCATCACTGACACAAAAAGATAAGATTTTCATTTCCTTATAATGATCCCATTAATAGTTTTATTGTAATATTAGAAACATCTTGTTTCCAAGTATATCTCAAAGGACTATTTTTTTTAAAAGATCAAACAACAAATAGAAAGAAATTTTAGCAGAAGAGGGTACACACTGATTACTTCTGACTCAGAATAGTTTATTTCAGAAAGGTGATCAAATTTCTGAATCTGATAAACTTACCAAGATAAAATCCTAATATTGAACTTACAATAGAGGCAGTTGTTCAAGCTGACACTAGCAAGCAGAAAACTCAAATGCAGATTGAAGAACATGAAGATAAAGAAGCATGCATTCAATTTATAAAAAGGAACACGCCCCAGGGAAGTAAAGCATACCAGATGGTTATTAAAAGAACATTTTCATGTGATAATAGGTCTGTTCTCCCCTTGAAGCATATACAACCCCTATTAATGTCAATTAGCATTACATACCTAAATCCAGGGAAGCATAACTCCAGTGTTATAATAATACTTTGCACTTACTTTTCTGAAATTAATTCAATTGCACAAAGCCCTATAACTTACATCACTATCATTACAGTCTACCTAACAAATGCTGACTAGGCAACAACCTCACCCCAGTTTAGGGGCTGGTACTAGATGATCCCTAAGGCCCCACTGATTTCAGAAATTCTGAATTGATGAAAATTTAAGATTCCAAGTCCCTTTCCATAACCATTATGGAGGTACAATAAATATTTATTGAGAATTTTACTGCAAGATTAGCACCATGCAAGATGCTACTCAGACAGGTTCTATCAACAGGGTCCACAGATTAAAGTGAAGAAGGTGAAACTCAGAGAGATGAAGTGATATGCCCAAAGTCAAAGAATTGAGACTAGGACTCAAGTCTGTTGACATAAAATTTGATGCATTGTTTTAAACAGTATTTGAACGTATAGTTTTTATGAGCTAATGTTTCTGGTGGTTCTCTAACCACCTAAGAGTGCATCACAACTGCCTGCTATTCACATCCAGTGAGTGAAAATCATTGGCTCAGTGATAGTCTGTTCATGAATAAGAATTTAAAAGGACTGAGGGAAAGAAAAACAATCAAGAAAAAAGACATTACAAGAAACAATATAAAATGAAGAGCTGACGATTCTCTATGCCTAGTACTGCACTGTCAAATAGATAGATAGTCACAGGTAGCTAATTCACCCTTGAAATGTGCTGCAAGTATAAAATAAACCAGATTTTTGAAGACCTACTATGAAATATAAAATATCTCAGTAATAATTTTATTTTTACTACATGTTGAAATGATATATTGAATAGATAGAGTTAAATAAAATACATTGTTGGGCTGAGCATGGTGGCTCACATCTGTAATCCCAGCACTTTGGGTGGCCAACACAGGCGAATCACTTGAGTTCGTGACCTGCCTGGCCAACAGGGTGAAAGCCGGTCTCTACTAAAAATACAAAATTTAGCCAGGCATGGTGGCATGTGCCTGTAGTCCCAGTAGTGAGCCAAGATAACGCCACTGTACTCTAGCCTGGGTGACGGAGCGAGACTTTGTCTAAACAAATAAATAAAATAAAATACATTGTTAAAATTACTTTAACTTCTTTCACTTTACTCTTTTAATCTTCTAGGAAATTAAAAATAATATATGTGGCTCACATTTGTGACAACAAATTTCTGTCAGACAGTGTTGGCTAGACTCTACAGCTACACACAGATGATGAATATATCAGGGACGTACTTGCAACAAACACTCTTTGGAGATTACTCTGAGCCAGATGAAGAAAATTTTTTAAAATTTTGAAAGAGCTTTGTATATTGTTCATGTTTGGCTGAGAAACTAGCAAGAGTCAGACACAGCAAGAGAACATCCACCTTTATATTCACTCAAGCATACCATTCAGTTATCTAAGTGCTTCAGGAATAAACTAACTCATATATGGAATACTTCAAAAAACTAAACATTCTGAGACCAGAGAAACAAGTTCATAGGGTATAGACAGGAATGAGAAAATAGCTCCCACAGAAATACCAGTGAAGAACAGGAATTCCATTCCTGTATCCCAGTTTTCAAAAAGTTGTTATCTGAGGTATTACATGTGGTAAAACACACATAATAAAAAATTTACCACTTTAACTATTTTCAAGTGTACAATTCAGTATATTAATGCATTCATATGGTTGTGAAAAAGTTATTTTTATATTTATCAATTTTTTAGTTTTTATTTTTTTTTCCTTCAACGATTAAGTTCAAGGGTACATGTGCAGGATGTGCAGGTTTATTACATACGTGAACATGTGTCACAGTGGTTTGTTGCACAGACCAACCCATCACCTAGGTATTAAGTCCAGCACCCATTAGCTATTCTTCCTGATGCTCTCCCTCCCCTGGCCCCACCCCCACAGGTCCCAGTGTGTGTAGTTTCCCCTTACAATGTGTCCAAGTGTTCTCATCATTCAGCTTCCACTTATAAGTGAGGACATGCAGTGTTTGGTTTTCTGTTACTGCATTAGTTTGCTGAGGATAATAGCTTCCAACTAAATCCATGACCCTGCAAAGGACCTTCCTGCATGTAAAATACTATGCAGGAATGTCCTTTGCATTAGTATTCTGTGGGGTATATGTACCGCATTTTCTTTATTTACTCTATCATTAATGGGCATTTGGGTTCATTCCATGTCTCTGCTAATGTGAATAGTACTACAATGAACATATGAATGCATGTATCTTCATAATAGAAGATTTCTATTCCTTTGGGTATATGCCCAGTAATGAGATTGCTTGGTCAAATGGTATTTCTGCCTCCAGGTCTCTAAGGAATCACCACACTGTCTTCCAAGAGGTTGAACTAAATTATACTCCCACCAACAGTATAAAAGCATTTCTTTTTCTCTGCAACCTCACCAGTATCTGTTGTTTTTTGATGTTTTAATTATAGCCATTCTGACTGGTGTGTAAGATGGTATTTCATTGTAGTTTTGATTTGCATTTCTCTAATGATCAGTGATGTTGAGCTTTTTTTCGGATGTTTTTTGGCCACATGTATATCTTCTTTTGAGAAGTGTCTGTTTATGGCCTTTGCTCACTTTTTAATGGGGTTGTTTTCTTCTTGTAAATTTGTTTAAGTTACTTGTAGACTCTGGATATTAGACCTTTGTCAGATGGAGAGACTGCAAATATTTTCTCCAATTCTGTAGGTTGTCTGTTCACTCTGATGATAGTCTTGATCCATCTTGAGTTAGTTTTCATGTATGTGTAAGGAAGAGGTCCAGTTTCAACTTCTGCATATGACTAGCCAGCTCTCCCAGCACCATTTATTAAATAGGGAATTATTTCCCACTGATTATTTTTGTCAGGTTTATTAAAGATCATATGGTTGTAGGTGTGCAGTCTTATTTCTGAGTTCTCTATTCTGTTACATTGGTCTATGTGTGTGTTCTTATACCAGTACCATGCTGTTTTGGTTACTGTAGCCCCGTAGTATAGTTTGAGTTGGGAAGCATGATGTCTCCAGCATTGTTCTTTTTGCTTAGGATTGTCTTGGCTATTCAGGCTCTTTTTTGGTTAGAAAATAGTTTTTTCTAATTCTGTGAAGAATGTCAACAGTAGTTTAATGGGAATAGCATTAATCTATAAATTACCTTGGGCAGTATGGCCATTTGCATGATATTGATTCTTCCTATTGATACACTCATCAAATTGTAATATTGTTTAAAATTGCATAAAAATATAAAGTCATCTAAAACAAACATACGCTATTTTCAATTTTTTGCATATGTATCTTATAGACACATCTATTTCATTATTTGTAACTTACTATATACTATTTAATTATCTGCTTTTTTCAGTTATATAAAATGTTTTATATCACTCCACTCCGATTTTGAAAATAATGAGACGCAATAATGATATGAAATAATATCATATCAAATAGTAGTACTATGATAAACCTAATCACTTTCCAACTAGAAAGCTGGTTACAATTTCTTGCAAAGGTAATTAATTATAAATGAACATCTTGATGAATGTATTATTTTTCTTTGTGAACTATTTCCTTGCCTAAATAGTCAAGAGTAAAATTATAGGGTGAAAACAAACAAATTCCATTTTTTCACTAACACCTCAGTTTTTTTGTTTTGTTTTGTTTTTACTTAACACCCTCATTCATCCATAAACATGATTGCAAATTTCTGTGTCCTCCTCCTTTCTAACTTATTTACTCCATTACCTTCTGAGGAAGAATTTCCTTCTAGCTCCTAAGTGGTTATATGAAAAACAAGCCCAGCAACATCATCACATCCATGAAAACTCCTTCTCAGTCTCTCAGCATATTATTTTTACTTGTCCATGACAATGAGGAAAGTGGGCCTCTGAATGGTTTCATTATACATTCCTCTGTGTTATCAGCCAAAATCATGCTCATTTACAAAGCCATGGACCAAAAAGCTCTTAGACTTCTACGTGACTTAAAATGATTTTTATATATCAATACTATACAAATAAACAGAGTAAAAGGAAGTTTTAAGTACAGAAAAAGTAAGAAATAGCAAACTCCAAACCACAGGATCTCTATTTAAAATTATGCCTAATACAGTCTCTGTTTTGTAGAAGAGAAAAATCAGCCAACTCCCTCTCCAAAACATTAATGACTATCAGTCATTACATCACACATATGTCATCTGACACCAACTTTTATATCAGTAAACATTTTCCCTCTGCTACAACAGAGGGTTAGTGTTAAAGTGAGGAGAAAAACCCTAGCACATATAATAGCATCAAAACATAAGCCAAGTCATAGGGTAAGTCTAATTTCTCCCATTTCCATTTACTCAATCAGTCTTGCTTTGACTAACAAATTTATGTGAAGATTTTGTAATATAAGAGAGAATTTATCTGGCAAAGCTTTTCTGCCAATAAGCATGAGCATTTGAAGGCAAAGAAACTGAACTTTGGTATAAGTGAAATCAACAGTCATATACACAAAAAAAAGTCCTCTGATACTTAAGTTTCAGATATAATTTCAGACTTGAGGAAACTCTCCAAAAGATTTTGTTACCTTTCTAATAGGTGTATATACAATGACTATTAGACAATTGTGAATATACATATACATGTATGAACATGTACAAACAGTTTGCACACATCTCCTTTTTCTTTACCCTGACCATGATTTTGCTACAGAAAATCAAGGCTGTCTATGTCCCACCTGGCAATGATTAAAGTAAAATTGCCACATGACATTCTAAAGCCTGGACTTTGGAATATAATGCTTAATATCTGTGTAACACTGAGCAAGCTTCTTAACTCTATGCACTTTCAGTTTCTTCCTCTATAAACAATAATGCCACCCTCACATGATGATTCTAGGTATTCAATGAAGTAATAAACAAAATTTACTTCAGACTCAGCAGATACCCAACAAATAAGAACTTCCTTTCTTTTCTCCTACTTTATTTCTTAAGTCCTTCAAAAATACATTCAGGTGATTGAGAAGGCAGTATTCCAATTTTATGAATGAGGAAATTTAGGTTTCTCACTACTGAAAAGAAGACATTCTCAACATGGTTACACTCTTTCAACATTATACCTCCAAAGCTAGAAGTAAAGCTGAAAATTCTTTCAAAAAGGATGACATTTTTCCCAAAATTTTGCTTGTTTTAACTTGTATTTTAAATTCAGGGATACATGTGCAGGTTTGTTACATACGTAAACTTGCGTCATGGGGGTGTGTTGAACAGATTATTTCACCACACACTTATTGGGCCTAGTACCCATTAGTTACTTTTCCTGATTATCTCCCTCCTCCTATCCTCTACCCTCTAATATACCTCAGTGGGTGTTGTTCCCCTCTATGTGTCCATTTGTTCTCATCATTTAGTTCTCACTTATAAGCAAGAATATGTAGTATTGGATTTTCTGTTCCTCTGTTAGTTTGCTAAAGATAACGGCCTCCAACTCCATCCTTGTCTCTGTAAAGGACATAATCTTGTTCTTTTTTATGGCTGCATAAATACAACACAATTACTGAAACTGTGGTGGGCAACTGAAAAATCTTTATTCACTAGAGGCCAAATCCTTCCCTTGTAAGAATCATATTATGCTTTTCCCAGAGTGACAGTCCCAGGTCCCCTCTCCTTCCTTCAACCTTAGGCTGGCCTCAGTAAGGATGCTTGTTGTATGCTCCCAGTGGAGTATGAAGCAGTAGTAGACACTATGTAGGAAAGGCATGCCAGCACAAATAAGATGGGAATGTGGCTTTGAAGGTTCCTATACAGGATACAGGAAATAACCTGCATTTGGAAATAGGGAGGGAAGTGGTTGGCTTTTGCATCAAAACTCCAAATTATTAACAATGCATCTTGAAGCCAGTGACCTACCCGTTAGAAATATAGTAAGAGGCTGCCACCCATAATAGGCCAAGAGAGGGCTAATTGCAGGATGATGGTCCTAAATGAGATATCCCTTCATGAATGGTTGGCTTATTGCCAGTCAACTAAGATGTTTGTCCCAAAAAGAAGCCCTTGAGCTATCCAGAAGCGCTACCACTGATGTCCATTGCATCCCCTTTTCTTCATCTTTGGAGAGGGCTGCAAGTGATTTGGGGGTAGCCATAATAAGGCTGTTCCATATTTGAACTTTGCTCTGTGTTTGAACTTCCAGGTGTCTTGTTCTACTCATCAGAAAGTTGTTAGTATCTTAACAGGGCCAGGGCCAGATACATTATTTGAGGTGCCCAGAACGAAATAAAAATACAGGGCCCCTTATTCTAAAACTATTAAGAATTTCAATATGGCTACTACAGATCATTAAACCAAAAACAGGGCTCTGTGTGATTGTGCAGGTCACATGCCCATGAAGCCAGTCCTGGACAAAGCTAAGACGAAGACCTATAAAAAAAAAACTGGATAATAGATTCTATCCTTGAAAGAACTGACCATAACTAAGCACATGGACAAACAGTCTGACAGTTTTAATAGCCTAAAAACAGCACTGGTGCTCTGTTTGCATTATTTTTTATTTCTTTCTTTATTTTTTATTTGTTTGTTTGTTTTGAGACAGGGTCTCCCACTGTCGCCTAGGGTAGAATACAAGGCACATCACAGCTCATTGCAGCCTCAACCTCCAGGGCTAAAGCAATCCTCCCACCTCAGCCTCCTGAGTAGCTGGGACCACAGGTGAGCACCACCACACTCAGCTAATTTTTAAATTTCATGTAGAGACTGGGTCTCCCTATGTTGCTGATAGGGATCTCAAACTCCTGGGCTCAAAGGACCTTTCTGCCTCAGCCTCCCAAAGTATCAGGATTACAAGTGTGAGCTACCACATCCAGCCTGCTCTGTTTGCTTTAAACAACTCTTGACAAATCTAATTAATTTTAAGATATATTATCTTTAGAGTCCATAGACCACAACTGCTTATGAGTGAATAAGATTTTAATGATAACAAACCTTTAAGTTTAAATGTCAAAAGTATAGAAGAAAAGACATCTTTAAGTATAGAAAACCTAAATTAAAGGGTTAGAAAAGTTTCAACAAGAAGTGTTCATTTAAAATAGTTTGCTAATTTAATATATGTTAAAAGGAGGGTAGATTATTAAAAAGTACATACTTCTCAGACATATAGTAACTAGTGAATAAGCCGACCCTAGACACACAAGTGAGCCCAGTCAAGATCAGCCAAGCATGACCCAGATCAACAGAATTGCCCAGATAATCCAGAGATTCATGAACAATAAATAATAAATTATTATTGTTTTAAGTCACTAAGGTTTGGGATGGTTTGCTATACAATAAAACTATTAAATGATACAGGTAGCATTTTAGCTCAATAGAAGAATGGAATATGCAATAAGCAGGGGCTGAGATAATGAGCTCACCATTTTTGGAAAGGAGATTAGATTCTTACCAAATTGTATAATAAATTCCACATGGAGTTAAAATAAAGTATATTTAAAGAATGACAGCACAGAATGTTAGAATAATTTATAAATTGATATTCATATACTCTTGGCATACATAGGGAAGGATTTCCTAGGCAGAGAAACCTAAAGGAAAATGATGGATAGATTTTACTATGCAAATTTTTTAAACTTCATATGTCAAAAATACATTATGAATAAAAAATAACAGGCAAATGACACATTGGTAAAATATTTTTATGTATGAGAAATTACATACATAAATAGGTACAAAGTATTTTCATGCATGACGAAAGTACGATCAAAGATTATCAGTCTTAATATACACAAAATGGTAAGAAAAAGATGAATGTGATAGAATATTCAACAAAAGGTGGACATATGTAAGTCATAAAAAAAGAAATACAGGCTGGGTATGGTGGCTCACGCCTGTAATCCCAACAGTACTTTGGGAGGCCAAGGTGGGTGGATCACCTAAGGTCGAGTTCAAGACCAGCCTGACAAACATGGTGAAACCTCATCTCTACTAAAAATACAAAAATTAGCTTGATGTGGTGGTGGGCACCTGTAATCCCAGCTACTCAGGAGGCTGAGGCAGGAGAATCGCTTGAACTTGGGAGGTAGAGGTTGCAGTGAGCCAAGATCACACCATTGCACTCCAGCCTGGGGGACAAAAAGAAAAGGAAAGAAAGAAAGAAAAAAAGAAATACAAATGGCCAATTACCATATGAAAAAAAAAAAGAAAAAGAAAGAACGAAAGAGAAAGAAAGAAGGAAAGAAAGAAAGAAGGAAAGAAAGAAAGAAAGAAAGAAAGAAAAAAGAAAAGAAAAGAAAAGAAAAAAGAAAAGAAGAAATACAAATGGCCAATTACCATATGAAAAATATGCAGCCTCTCTGGTAAGCAACGAAAGAGGTAAGAAGTAAAACAACAATCAAATTACTGTTTCAGTTAAAAACTGTAAAGATGAAAATAAGTAATAATACCTAGGAGAGCAGGTGTTTTCATATACTATTGGTTGAGCTACAATCTGGTACAACATATCTGTAAGGCAGTGTATATGTATGGACATGCTGGTATATGTGTACACGTGTGTATGCGTGTCTCATGGAGAACAAACACTTTGCTGAAAAATTTAAACATCCCATCACAGGAGGAACAAAAAACCTCCAAACAAGTAGCAGATCTAATTTTAAAGTTGTACATTTAAAAAAAAACACTTTAAAAATGTAGTAACAGCCATGTAACGGAGTTATGCCACAGGGATAGGAATGGGCCCTAGCATGGCTTGTTACTTCATGAGCTTGGCTCATCCACCAAGCAAATCCTGCTCCCTACCTAGGCAAAGCATAAAGATAAGAAAAACACTAAACAGAGGGTATGTGATAATGAGGTATGTGGTATGCTTGTTTGATCCCAGGAGATTTGTCAAAAAGGGATTTTTCTCAATGTTAGACTCAACATTAAAACTATTATTAAGATGTGTCCTTTAATAATCTGTGGTTGTCCATACTACAGACTGTCCATATCATAAACTATTATGTAACCATTACAAATAGAAATGTACATCTATGCATTAATATGCAAAGAATTTCAGTACATACTTTAGAAGAAAAAGAAAAAAGAGAGCTAGATTAGTACATATAGTATGATACTCTTTATGAAGTTTTGTTGTTGTTGTTGTTTGCCTGATGAAACAATATTTCATTTCTATGAGCAAAAAAAAAAAGGGTGTGGAAAGAAACAAAACCAGTAAGAATGATTACATTTCTGAGCAGATGATAAGGAACCAAATGAGAAATTCAGCATTATGCATAATGTTATAATTTTCTTTGGGAAATTATATCCATGTGTTAAGTATGTCATTAAAAATTAACTAAAAGGAATTAAAATAGACTTTATTATACTCAAGAAACTTATTGAACAATCAACGCCTCACTCTAATGGCAAGGTATATAAAAACTAAGTCAAAATCTTTATAGTGCTCATATTTTTCCTTCAAATGCACATTCATTCTTTTTTTAAATTAATCTAAAAAGAAGGAGACTTAACAATATACATTCAACTGAAAACCCGTGGTTTTGATCATCTTGTCTATAAAATTACAAATCATGGAAACCCTGAACCCTGATGCTAAGCAGAAAAAATAAAAACCTCTGCACTTTAAATGTTTAAAAGACAAAGTCTTACTATATAGAATATCTGGAAAGCATTAAATCAAGCATCCTCTTCAAGTTCCTTTAAATGCCCTTCCACCATTGTGTCTACAAAAAGATAAAGTAACATCATTAAAGACAAGATTGACCATACCTTCAGCCTCAAGTATAGCAGGCAGGTATGGCAGTAGACCTCAGAATAAAACAGAGAAGTGACCAAAGAAATGGAAGAAAGAAAGAGGAAAAGAAGGAAGGAAATAGAAAACAAACCAAAACAAGAAAAGTACTAAAGAGGAAAAGAGGTGTGGAACAGATGGGCATTGGTGCCTACTGACTGAAGGGTCAGGTCATATAATTACCCCTGCCCCCCCCAACTCATACACAAAATTGGCAGTCTATATTTGTGAAACAAATTTTATAATTTCCATACATTATGGAATATACTCTTTGTAACAACAGAGTAGTCATCCCATTTCCTGGAACAAAACAGAAGTTCTAGGAGGGTAAAGGAATTGCCAAAAGCCACATAGCTAATAAGCAACAACACTGTGGTGTTTGAATTCTAAGCCCAATGTTCCCAATGTTCTTTCCAATATCCTACTGCTACTATAGACTGTCCTTTAAATTGCCACTAATTTTCAAATAACCATGAAAACATTAAGAAACAAATGTATTATGAACAAAAACATAGTAACCTATTTTTCTGTCCCCTAGGAAAACCAATTCTTAAAAAAAAAAAAAAAATCTGATCTGTCCTTTCAAAATCAACAGAATGGAGTGGGGCAGGAGAGGAGGGCAGAAATATGGTGATTAAGGACCACATGAAGGAGTCCTGTGGATGAAGGAGTTGTTCAGTGTCTAGAATGTGGTGGCAGATGCTGAACCTACACACATGATAAAATTGTACGGAAGTTAATACATACACCCACATAAAGGAGTACAGTAAGTCAGAATACACCTTTGGATTTCATCAATGTCAATATACTGCTTATGATATTATACCATAGTTTTGCAAAAATATTACCATTGGAAGAAAGCAGTTAAAGGAGACATGAGATCTCTCTGCATTACTTGTTACAACTGCACAGAAATATGGAATTATCTCAATGAAAAAAAACTCAATTTGAAAAATCAACAGAATATTCACATCAGCAACATTGATTTTGAAACACGGGAGTGACATTGTGAAGAAATACAGGAATATGCAGTCATTCAAAGTCTTCATTATAATCATTTAAAGACATCAGGCCTTCTCATGAGTTTTTTAAATTGTTTTAAAATTATTTATAATTTTTAAGCCAGAGATAGTAATTTTGAATAGTTTTTGGAGAGACAGTACCTTAACAGTGACAGCCAGATCACCTCAGCCATGCAAATGATAAACCATGAATGGAAGGTGAGCCAAGAAGAAGAAAAAATATCTTTTGAACTAGAACTTTTTGAACTATGCTGCTTAAGAATTCCATCTCAAAATGTCAACTGACATAATACTAGACGTTTGATCAGTTGCTTGGTAAAACAATCAGAAAATTATGGTAATAATTATCGGATGTACCAAGAATTGTCTAATAATACTATCACAATAGCTACTATTTATCAAGTACATATTACATTCCTGGCATTGTTCTAATTACATAAATGATTAAAAATGCTCACGACTTTGGAAGGTAATGTGTGGAAACTGATGGTGCTTAAGTAATTTACCCAAGGTCATATCATTAGAAAGCAGCAGGTTTTTCTGATTCTAAAGCTTGTGCACTGTTCACAGTTCCTTAAAGCACTTATCTTGATATTCTTGGCACATGACTTTAAGGTGACAAAATAAAAGTATAGCCAGTAATAGAAAACTGTTACTGATATTAAACTGACCTGCTTATAGGTTCCATCTAACAGGGTGTCCAGGTGTTGAAGAGGGGCAGGGGTTTTATCTTTGAATCTTGTTAAAAGCCGGCGTTGAATGGCCCGAAATTGCACAGCTCTCTCAGATAAGAGTTCTTCTAATTTTTCACCATTTATCCGTAGCTGCAATGAACAATGTCTTAAATTGAGATTAAATGGACACAAAAAACATGTTTAAAGAAAAAATATACACAATGATAATAAAAGCAAAAGAGTAATGTAAAAATGTAAATGTATTATAGAGTTAAAGGACTTAAAACAATGTGGTATTTGGTACATGACTCACTAATTCACAGATAATACACTGGAATAGATCAAATGGAAAATTTGTAAAGGTTATCCAGTATCACTGGAGGAAAAACAAATCATTTAATAAGTGTTTTTCAATAAATGGTTACATGAGAAAAAACAAAGTCTTCTCCCATTCTTTACAACAAAATTAACACAGAGATTAAAAGTTTAGCACAATAAAAGCATTAGAATAATCAGAATTTTAAAAATAATCTTGGTATAGGAAAGACTTTTATTAGTGTAAGTCAAAAGCTAAAAGCCACATGTGCACACACACAAACACACCCTTAATGAATTATTAACTTGAAAAAAACATTTAATTATAAATGATTTTTAAAAATTATAAAGAAAACAAGACAAATAGCAAACTGCAAAAAATAATAGCAACAACTACAGAGACAAAGTCATGCCCATATCTAGAAAGCATCTACAAATCAATGAGAAAAAAACACAACCCCATAGAAATCAGTAGGAAATCAGCAACAATACAATAGAAAAATGGGCAGTTTTACATAAAAGTTAATACAAATAGCTCTTAAACACATAGCCTTAGACCTAACAATCCCACTTCTAGAAATGTATCCTAGACAGTTACTTGCAGAAAGTAATGTATATATAAGGATATTCATTATAAAATTGTTTGATCTATTTTCATAGTAAGACATTATTAATCAAAATTTCCATCAATAGGGGAACCAGTTAAAGAGGGAAAACTACTCTGCAAGAGTACTAGGTGCTAATATGTAATTTTGTCCAAAGATGATAAATGAAAGCAAAGCAAAATGATACAAATAGTATGTATAATGTGCTACCATTCATTATTTTTTATTTTTAAAAAAGAAACCTATATATTAGCATAGTTGTGACTGCAAAGGATATTTCTAGAAAGATATACAAGAAACTAGACACCAAAGAAGAGACTGAGTGGCTGGGGAATTGGAATCATTAACAACTCTTTTCACTGTAATCCATCTCATTTAAGTTAATATTGTTAAAAGAAAGCTAGTCAAAGTCACAGGGTAAAAGGAATGTTCCATAAGATCGGGTCATGTGAATCACTAATTTAACTTTACAAAACAGTAATAAACTAGCTGAAATAAATATCGTATTCAAAACACTCAGAAGTCAAACATATCAGTCGACATTTCTAGTAACAATCCAAATTCCTTACCCTTACAGTGCATGCATTCTACAATTACATGTGAAATAAAAGTAACTTGGAATTTTAACTTTTTTTAAATCCCAGTTTTAAAAGTACTCAGTAGCTAATTAAATCAAAGAATATTCTCTTGAGGAAAAAAATACCAATAATTAAGTAATAAAAATATTTTTAAATGAAGTTTTTAAAAGAACATTAATCTAATTATTAATAATTCATTCTTCTAATTGTATAATTTACTGCTATAATTTATTTCCTATAATAAAAATATTTTAAATGTTTTTGAAAGAACATTAACCTAATTACCAATATTCATTCTTCTAATTGTATAATTTACTGCTATAATAATTTATTTCCTGAATTTTTGATACACCAAAAAATTAAAAAGATATTCTCAATATTCAGACTATCAACCAAGTTATCATTCCTTTGAATGTGTAGCCAAGCAGCATTGATTGAAATGTTTTCACATCAGAATTTCAATGCTTAACAAATATTTATTGATCCCAGAGCCAAACCCTGGTCCAGACACTAGAAATTAAAGCAATGAATGAAACAGACAAAAATTTCTGCCTTCATGAAGCTTACACTCCAAGGAACACTTGGACTCCAAAAGCTATCTCCATTCAAAGTTTAAAATATTGCTAAGGGCTGAAAGCAGAGAAAGGAGACACAGAGCAAAGGAAGCATAACCATGCCCCCTTAATTTATGTGTGTAACAAATGAAAGTGCCTGTCCTTCACCAAATTCTCTAAGTTCTTCCTCAGAAAAGACACACCCCTGATGTAGAAACTCCAGGGAGTTACTTACTAGCCAGAAAGTATGAAGGGAAATTTGTATGTCAAACTTATTAGTCCACAAGTCAATAGAATCTATTATTAGTCAATAGTAGCTAATATTCTCTATTTCAAATATTACAAATATGTAATTAGTATAGTCTTTCTATGGACTCTTTCACAAATCACTAGAATTCCGTTTCCAACAGTGAAGCAAGAATCTCTTAAAATATATCCCAGAGAATTGCAAAGATTCTCAACCCTTATGATACCTAAACATACTCTCACAGACTGTCAATTTTTGTGCTACAATTTGATCAAAGGCATGAGTCCCTAGAAAATACTGTCATCACGGATCCTCATCACAGATGAGAAATTATGACATAATTATTCATAATTTGATTGTATACACCTGAAACTTTCTCTTTATGTTCACACTGTATTGAAAGAAGTCTTCATAGCTCAAAGTCAGTGCTATTAGAATGTTCAATGGTTGACTGACAAATTATGACTGGTAATTCTCTCTCTCTCTCTCTCTCTGTCTCACACACACACACACACACACACATACACACACACACACCCCACACACACGCACACCCCTAAACTGAAATGTAGTCCCCCTAAGAACCAATGCTTACTTGGATAATGTTCGAAATTCTCTCAAAAATTCCTCTTTTGTATTGTCTATAGAGTCTGTTTATAGACTATATAAGTGGAGCCTGATGCTCCACTTATTTTAATATACAGGACTTTTAAAAACAATGACTGTCACTGTCAAATCCATTCACAAAACAAGTATTTGGCTAGTCCCAAATATCAAATCAATCTCCAAAGGATGAAGACATGTCACCAATGAGATACTCAAGAAAATCTAACATAGGCTCTGAAGGCACTTCCAAAGAAGAAATGCAAAATATTCAGAGCAACAAAGCTGTTAGATCTCAATTATTCATATATTTAATCATTCAGTATTTACTAAGAACCCACTGTACCAGATACAGGAAATATTTTAAGTGTTAACCCTCATTCAGACGCAGAAGTTCTGGTATGCTTGTTAAAAAAGAAAAAGAAAAATCACTTTACTTTATAATCACACCTCATTTATGGCATGCTAGAATTAGTTAGCCAAATGGCTGCTGATAAGCTCAAATAGTTTTAACACTGGATTATTGGGGTCAAGGGTTAAGTCTCCATGTGGGAGAATTAAATCAGCTCTGTTCCAGGGCCAGACGACATGGTTAGCTTCAGGTAGCCACTCTGTAAATGTCTGTAATTGATCACAAACTGGGCAAGTGGGCAGGAATGGATTCAGGAAATCCAACATCCACATAAGAATAACAACTAAAAACGTACAGCCTGATGGCATGTATACAGAATTCTTCTATATCATCTGTTTCTCTTTCATATATTTAAGGACTATAGATGACGTGGGTTATCATTATACATACCTCAAAATGATGATCAATCAACTCAAAATATTCTTGAAGGGGCATAGATCCAGAAAAAGAACATGCAAAATCTTTGACTCCCTGTTTTTCAAAATATTCTTGAAGGCGAAGAATAAGCTCACTGGTTATGAGCCAAATATCTTCAAATTGTTCACTCTGAATGCGATATCGTTCTGAGAGAAAAAAATATTAAGGACAAATGCTTAGTAACACAGAATTACTAGATAAAGCTACATGAACTGCCACTAACCCTGACTTTAAAAGTTCAAAGATTTCATTTTTGTAACATAGATATGGTTCTACTGGCTTTATAAAAATACTTTTACTGCTTCATTGCTCCCTGCATCAACCACTTAACACTTTCAAATCTAATTCCAAAGGTAGGTGGTTACAGTAGCAAACTGTAAAGTATGGTCCTTTTCATTATATATCTTACAATTGGTTTCAGTACAATAAAAACACCCAAACTTGAGTCCTTTAAAAAGGCCTGTATTTAAAAAGAAGACAGCCATTGCAAGAATACAATTTGTTATCATTAGCATCATTTCAAAATACTGAAGTGAAATAAAATTTATCCTATGTAAAATTCAATATCTTAGATACTGTAATCAGCATAAATCACTGTAATCATGATCAAAGTTTTCTATTTTTCTAATAGTTCTTTAATTTGAAGAGAGATTTTGCAGTTACACCCTTTTCTAAATTTAAATCTTGTTTCCCTTTACTCCCTGAGACATCAGCTCCACTGCTGCAAGATGGCCAATTTCTAACTATTCTCTACCCTGAAAATGATGACAACAATGGTGACAATGATGATAAGAGAGGTGGTAATAACAACATCTATGACAACAACAGCTATTATTTGTGGGGCACAAACTGTGTACCAAACACTGTGATGGCAATAGGCCCTTTTTTACACAAAGCAAAATGAAACACAGAAAGGTTCAGAGACTTGCCAAAGATCAAAAGCAATTAAATGCCAGTGCTAGAATTAATAGTTCATATCCTTCTGCCTAAATCCTGCTTCTTCATCAGGACCTGGTTTTAATCTCATCTGCTCAAATCTTGATTTCTCTAATATCCATAGGAGCTCAATCTGTACCAACCACATTTTAAGCACTTGAAGTTCACTTTCTCATTTAAACCCCAACAGCCCTATGGGAGAAATAGTGTTACTAGCCAGTTAGTACTGGAATACTAGATATTAATCTTAACTGACTTAAAATATTGTGTCTTCCTGAATTTATACAGAGATTAACTATGTCTACAGTTAACTAGGTACTTAACTAAATAAAACCATGCATTCTTATATAACTTCCCAGATTATTACATTTGGTCCCTTTAAAGGAATTTATACACATTTTTTTTTTTGAGACAGGGTCTTACTCTATCGTCTAGGCTAGAGTGCAGTGGTATAATCTCAGTTCACTGCAACCTCCTTCTCCCAGGTTCAAGTGATTCTCATGCCTCAGCCTCCGGAGCAGCTGAGATTACAGGCACCCTCCACGACACCCGACAAATTTTTGCATTTTTAGTAGAGACAGAGTTTTACCATGTTAGTCAGGCTGGTTTCGAACTCCTGACCCCAAGTGATCCTCCCAAAGTGCTGGGATTACAGGCGTGAGCCACAGCACCAGGTCAGGAATTACATCCTTTTGTGAGATCTAGGATTAAGTCCTCTATGCCATTTAATTCACTACTTATCGACCATCTATTACACAGATGTCATAAAGAGACACAATGGGAGTACAAAGATGAACTCAGTCTTCTTGCTTAGGGAATCTAAGATCTAGCTAGAATAGCATGATATATGGACATATAAAATATTTATGTTCCCCATGGCACCATGGTAAATTTTATAATTACTTCTTCAGATTGGTTATTAGGACTTCAATTTGTCATCTCCATCCAGAATTTAAGAATATATCTCTTCTCACCCCTAATAATTCCCTTTTATTATATAAATAATATACCTTTGAACACTGGCTTTGAATCCTGTTGTACCAGGCCTTGTGGATATAGCAGATATGGATGAAAAAGTTGCACACTGCAGTGATCCTGGCCTGAGAAGACAGTGAGATGTGGTAGTGGTTCTCAAAGTCACAAAGCCAGATGTGGTGGTGGTGGCAGGCGTGGGCCAAATTGCTCAAGATAC
>CAUYLG010014449.1:0-14759 GCA_963573385.1 Cacajao melanocephalus
AAAAAAAAAAAAATGGGGGCAGGGTGGCGGGGGGTGGAATGAGAAAAGCAATGAGGCCATCTCAGTGGGACTTTCTTTTGAAGAGAGGTGAACCAATTAGGTTTCTGAAAATCCCTTTCTTCTTTCTCACTTCTTCCTCTCGAAGCAATTACATCAGGCTCTGAAACCAAAAGTCTAGGAATGAGGACAAGACCTGCTGGACGTCAAGCAACTATATATTAAAATACCAATCTGCCTTAGAGGTAGAACAGCGCCCTGAGGACAAAGGACTGCCTTTAGGGACCCAGCGTGCAATTTCTTGAGAAAAAACCCATCCCTCCAACCCATCCTCTCAACTCCAAGGATTAGGGGACATCGCTGTCACTGCAAATGTGAGGCAGCATGTGTCTAGTAGCTAAAATGTCACAGCCTAAACACCACTGTTTCTGGAAATGAATTACAGCAATAAGACAATAGCATTTTTCCTCCCTGTCCTGTCCCTCCATTTCCACCTCCAGTCCAGCAAATCTTAAAATAGTGAATTTCCCCTGAGATGGGGGAACCACTTGAACCCAGGAGGCAGCAATTGAAGTGAGCCGAGATCACATCACTGCGCTCCAGCCTGGAGACAGAGCAAGACTCTGGCTCAAAAAAAAAAAAAAAAAAATTTCCCTAGAAATCAATGCTAAGGATTATTTGTTTTTCATGTGGGATGTGACACTTGAGCCAAGACTGGAAGTGGGTTCTAGAAACCCAAGGAGATGTTCCCATCAAGGTTGCCTGGGATAGCAGTATAAGAAAGAGAATCTTGAGTACATTCTAGAGATATAAACATATATGTTAGTCAATCAAACATTCTTAGTCCAGGAAGAGAGAGATGACTTGGGAGGTAAAATGTAGACTCCTTCCTCAGAGAAGACAGTAAATTAATTGCCTGAAACCAACCAGAAGACAGGTTTGATACAAATGTGAAATCTGAATGAAGGGAAGAGTCAGGCACAGAGTGGACAGAGGAGAAGAAACACATCAATTATTTTCTGGATAAAGAAAATGTGTGCATATACACCATGGAATACTATGCAGCCATAAAAAGGAATAAGAGCATGTCCTTGGCAAGAACATGGATGGAGCTGGAGGTCATTATCCTCAGCAAATTAATGCAGGAAGAGAAAATTAAATACCACATGTTCTCACTTATAAGTGGTTGCTGAATGATAAGAACACTTGGACACAGGAAGGGGAATAACCCATAATGGGCATCTGTGCTGGGGGAGGAGAGATAGCATGAAGAAGAACAGTTAATGCAGGCTGGGATGATCTGTGCAGCAAACCACCATGGCACATATTTACCTATGTAACAGACCTGCAGAACCTGCACGTGTACCCTGGAACTTCAAATAAAAGTTGATGAAGAACAAAAGCAAAAACAAAGCAAAAAAACTAGGGATGTAAGTAGCATAGGGTTTGAACATCTACTGACTTCCTTTCCCTGGGCCACAGACAGTCTTCTGACATGGTAGCGTCCTGTTGTCTGAAGACAGCTGGGGTTTTTTATCAGACTGTGAGGGCTTCCCACAGGGAGTCAGGGTCAAAAGGTCCCATTTTCCACCTTATAACTCGCAGAAAAGACAAACACCAACATATTTCCTCTAAAGATAATGGATGGGTAATTTATAAGAAAAGAGGTTTAACTGACTCATAGCTCCACATGGCTGGGGAGGCCTCAGGAAACTCACAACCACGTGGAAGGCGCCTCTTCACAGGGCGGCAGGAGAGAGAATGAGTGCCAGCAGGGGAAATGCCAGATGCCTAAACAACCGTTGGATCTCATGAGACTCATCGTTACCATGAGAACAGCCCGGGGAAAACTACCCCATGATTCAGTTACCTCCACCTGGTCCCACCCTTGACATGTGAGGATTATTAAAATTCAAGGTAAGATTTGGGTAGGGACACAGAGCCAAATCGTACCAATTGTGATTATCCTTGCACAAAGTATGTGTCTATCAAATCAGTTGCAAGGTGAATATATTCTAGAGATCGAATATACAGAATGGCAATGATTTGCTAATAACACTATTATATACTTGAAACTTGATGAGAGCAGATTGTGAGTATCCTCACCCCACATGCACACGAAATGGTAGCTATGAATGGTGATGAATATGCTAATTAATTGACTGTTGTATTACTCCATTCTCACACTGCTATAAAGAAATACCTGAGACTGGGTAATTTATAAATGGATTATGTACAATTTTTATTTGTTAGCTATTTCTTAGTAAAACTGGGAAAAAAAAAAAAACACAAAAAACCCTCGGATCTGAAAATCCAGACTCAAGGGCAAATGCATTTAGGGCTGATGGCATGCATTATAAAACAGTTCTCTTCAATTCCTTATTTTGCTCCCGTTTCTTCACCTATAAAATGTGGATAATAATCCCTGACTTGCCTAGAAGATAGGAATCACAGAAGGATCAAATTAAATCATGCACAAATGACTACTTTGTTACACACACAGCTGCACTTGCTCATCACCATTCTCATGAACATTAAAACACGTTACATACACGTGTGTGCTGCCTGGCTGAATTAATTTCAGGAGGACCTGAGAACCAAGTGTCTCTTGTCATCTTTGTCCACCTGAAGACTTTCAAAGGGTCATGAGGCAGGTTACTGACAAAATTGCTTCCTTAGAAACAAGGCATCGGTGTGACGCTCTGGGCCTCAACTTATTCCAACTGTAAAATGGGAGCAATAACCCAGCCCTTGTAGGGTTTCTGATGATTTAGAAGGGGTAGACTGCTTTCTTACTGGGAGAACTGAGGCATGCCAAGGTTTTTGCTTGTTTGTTTTTATATACGAACACTAGAATGAGAAAATCTGGAGGGAGAAATTGCTGGCACTAGGCCTGAAACTCTTGAAGACAGTGTGAGGAACAACGACTTCCTTCACCTTCTCAGGCAGAAAACGCATGTTCCCAGAAGGAAGAAGGTCAACCTAAACCAGACACCAGCCTAGACCAAGGACATCTGCTGAGAGTCGCTAGGAAAAAATCGTTCCTACTGCCCACCAAACGCTTAGTCCAGCCCCCAGTTCCTTGGAATTCTATCCATCTCTTAAGGCCATGTTCAAGTCCTCCTTCCTTTGTGAGACACTCCCAGGCCTCCTCATTTGGAATTTCCATTGTTTTCCTAGTTCTACTTTCTTTGGTTGCGTTATATAACATGCTTATAGTTTGCCATATTTTATTATTTGTGTGCATCTTGAATTGATCTTTTTAAGAGACTTTGGCGAGTAAGGAGCATGTATTTTTCATCTTTATGTCCATTATACTGCTCCATAATGATGTCTGCTCCTGAATGAAATGTGTTTAAAACTCTCACCTCATCATTCATTTAAAGCCAATTCTGTAAATAAGCAATGAGGGCTCTCTTTGCCGTCATCACCTAATGCCTGATGCTGCCGCACTTCTTAACAGACACCTTGTCTTCAGACTGGCCTCCCAGATTCATCATCTTTGAATGCCATTTTAAAATTCCTCATTCAAATTTCCCACTCAAAATCTTTTAAAGGTTGCACACTGCCTACGTGATGAGGCCCAAACGTCAAAGCGTTCAATCTAAGACTCTCACAAGCTGGCTATAATCCAGCTGCTTCAACTCACATTTCCAAACCAGTGAGGCCGACTCCATTTGTTCATTCACTCATTCATTCGTTCGTTCATTCATTCATTCGTTCATTCAGCAAGGATTGGATGTGCCAGTCATTTTGAAAGTCATTGTGTTAGGTGGTAGGGATCTCTATAGAAAAAGACATAGTCCCTGATCTCAATGCAGTTATCAACCAGTGGGTTAGCAGGAAGTAAACAGAATATTATAATTCTACGTTATAAAAGCTATAGCAGAACGATGTGCAAGAGACACTGTGAGTATGGAAAAGCTAGGGCCCAAACTGGCCTAAGGGAGTCAGGGGAGGGTTACTAAAAGAAGAACCAAAGGACGACTGATTTTCTAGGAAGATGCTATGGTGGGGTAAAGTGAGGGCATCTGAAACGGAGAGAAAAATCATATGCCCCCGACATACACACACACAGAAAAACCTTACAGTGATGCTATAAGAAGATCATACAAGGTTATCAGTGGTTCAGGAGGCCCTAGTTGAAGCTGAACTCAAACTAAAAGGGATTTCTGGCGGGGCACAGTGGCTCACACCTGTAATCCCAACACTTTGGGAGGCCAAGGCGGGCGGATCACTTGAGGTCAGGAGTTTGAGACCAGCCTGGCCAACATGGTGAACCCCTCCCCCACAACCCCATCTCTACTAAAAATACAAAAACTAGCCGGGCATGGTGGCAGGCACCTGTAATCCTGGCTACTTGGGAGGCTGAGGCAGGAGAATCGCTTGAACCTCAAAGGCAGAGGTTGCAGTGACCCAAGACTGTGCCACTGCACTCCAGCCTGGACAACAAGAATGAAACTCCATCTCAAAGAAAAAAAAAAAAAAAGGGAGTTTCTTGGGTCCATAAGTGGCATTTATTATCTAATGCCAGTATTTCCTAACATATGTTCCTAAACCTGGTTCTGAGGGACATGGTTAAGTAGCTCACCATGAGGGAAAGAAAAAAAGCATTATGTGGTCATAAAAAGTCTGCCAAGTAAATACTTGCTTTTCTCCTTCTTGGGAAGGTACAATGTTCAAAAGCATATGAAAGCTTCTGCTAAGCCTTGCAATCAAACAAGCTGTTTAAAGTGTCCCAGACATGTTTATCCAAAGAGCATCATGCCACTACACAGTTCCTGAAGAATGAGATCCAAGGGAGGCAGGTTTGGAAACACTGGTCTCTGTCTGTCTGCTGCTCTTCAGGTGTACCTGGTCTGGCTTGTAAACAGCGTATGGAGGAACGGGCTTCAAGGACATACAAGGTTTTAAATCTTGTCTCCATCACTTAGTTGCTATTTGACTTCGGACAACTTAGTTCTTTAATGGACAGTTTAGTCATCGTAAAATGGCATAAAATGGACTTTCTTCATGTGTTTTATTGAGCACACATGACTAACACATATCTAATTAAAGAATTCATTTTCATTATTAGCGGCAAACGTAAGCTGAACTAAGTGTAAGAACCTTGTAAGTAAGTTATGTAGATTTATTCCTCTTTCAGCATTCTAGTAGAATTTCCTTCCAGTGGCTCCAGTGATTCTTATTTACTGTTACTTAAACCTTAGCACAAAAGAATTCCCTGAAATATTGCAAACATAAAAATGACAAGAGAAAGAAGAAGACAAAAAACACCCTTAATACCTATATAATCAGGATACACTGATTTTCCTAAGTGAGGTGCTATAATATTCAGAATAACCCCAATGTCCCTTAGTGGTTGAAAAATAAACTATATAAAATAATCCTTGAAAAAAGAAATATCTACCAGGTTAAGATGAACATGATGGCATTTAGTATAGAAGGAATCTTAGTCTGCAGATTTTTAAAAGTGGGTGAGAAAATGCTCTCTTGCGTGTCTAATCTGTCCTTGGTCCTTGGCTTTGAAAACTCTTTCTCACTGTCCACCCTCCCTCCTACCCCCCTACCATCCTACCCCCTTCCCTGACCCATCCTGGCCAACTCAAACCAGGCATTATTTTCTTTATAAAGTTGTCCTTGACTTCCTAGGTTGAGGCAGGTAACAACCTTTGGTTCCTATAGCCTCCTCCGCACATTTCCACCAGGCAACTATGAGGGTATCCGTACTGAGTGGCTGTTATGGCCAGGGGGCTGGAGATGGAATTGCTGGCCAAACAGAGGTGGGCCTGCCCTCAGGGAGCTTATTGTCTGATGTAGGCAGCGCACACCAAACAGACAAACAGGTGAGTCCCGTACGATCACAAATGGAGATAAGCATCGTGAGCAAATAAAATGGATTCTCTTTTAATTATTTATCTTCAGCAGGCTGTGAAGGATTGGAGTGTAATATCTGATTCACATTTGCATAACTTGGCATGGCAATGTGCCTGTACACATTGAGCATGCATTAACTGCCTCATGAATGAATGAATGAATTCAATGACAAAGCTGAGACCCATAGGGCTAGCCTAGTGACAACTAATTAGTGACAGTTTCAGGTATTCCCTTCATTTGAAGTACAAGTGCATTTGTAAATACACAAATATACACGTATGTGTATATATATTTGTATGTAAGCATATTTAATGTGTGTGTATAGATCTATGTATGTATGCCTGTATGTATCCATCTATCCATCTCTATGTGTCTATGGATGTATGTCTATATGTATACATCTTTCCATCTCTATGTATCTAGGTATGTATGTCTGTATGTATCCATCTGTCCATCTCTATGTATCTATGGATGTATGCCTGTATGTATCTATCTATCCACCTCTATGTATCTGTGGACGTATGTCTGTATGTATCCACCTATCCATCTGTATGTATGTATGTATGTATGTATCTATCTATCTATCTTGTATAGCCAGCACATCCAAAGAGCCTCTTAATTTCTGGGCCTAAGAAATGAGTAATTTTGGGCACTCAACAAAATGTATTTTTGGCCCAGCCCTGGCTGCTGTTCTCTGTAGGTAAACAAGTGAGTGGCTTCGAAGTAGAGTTTATACTATGCAATGCAGAGAAGACACCCTCTATGCTCATCTGTTTTTTTCTGACAGAAAAAGCCTGCAGCCAACCTCAGAACAATTACTTCAGTGCTCTGTTGATGGTTGGTTTTATTTGGCTGTTGGGTTCTCTCAGGCCCTATAAAGACACTGTTATAATCAATGGCTTCAAAGGAGAACTAGCTAGCTTGAAGGAAGAATGCATTTTATTTGGGAAATGGTGGCTCCCCTATGCACTTGTGATTAAAGGGAGAAGAAGAAACATTTTGCGGTTCATCCAATTAACCTCAATGGTATGTCATTCAAGCAAGGTCCAGACAGAAGTCTCACGCTATTATTCTGAATCCTTCATTAAGCCAATTCCATCTGCAGCCGGCACTTTCCTGTTTTCCTGGTGCCTTCTTGTGATTACCTAATTTAAATAAAGAACTAGTTTATTGTTTTTCCTGGGTGCCAGGAAGATTTAGAGCCATGACCTGGATCAGGGAGAACATTCTCATATAATTTTCAGGATCTATAAAAAAAATTAGAAAGTACACACATCCTTCCTGGGGACAGCTAGACACAGATGCACGTTTTTTAGAGCATCACAATAGACTACAGTGTCCCCTCCCTGTAGCCTCCACTACCGCTGGATTTTTAAAACATCACCCATGTTAGCACTGCCCTCAGTGACTCTGCAACCAGAAGTCTGCAGTGCAAGAGTAGGATTTCAGGGCTGGGTGTGCTCACACCTGGGAGGCCGAGGTGGATGGGTCACCTGAGGTCAGGAGTTCGAGACCAGCCTGGCCAACATGGTGAAATCCCATCTCTACTAAAAATACAAAAATTAGCCAGGTGTGGTGGCAGCTGCCTGTAATCCCAGCTACTCAGGAGGCTTGAAAACCTGTTTCTAATATTCCTGTTTGACCCTTGGCTTTTGTCTTTCTCTGGGTTAGAATGGATGGGATAAAAAAAGAAAGTAGGATTTAAATAGGCCTTTTTGAGTAGATACAGTAATGGAGGCCGAAACTTGGGTTTGTGAAATGGTCTTTGGTGTCGACTTTTCTAGCCAAATTAGGTCTAGTTAGAAGTGAAGCCAGATTTTGGCTTGTGAACAGGCTTGAGTGGGGGGGTTGAACAGTGAATTGTGAAGAATGTAGCTATGAATATCCTTGTATGTGGTTTCTGTGGATGCATGCTTTTATTTCTCAGTGTCACCCAGGAGTGGAATTGCTGGATTATATGGTAGTTGTTCAACTATTTGAGGGATGCCAGACTGTCTTCCCAATTGGCTGCATAATTTGCGTTCACAGCAGCAATGGATGAGGGTTCCAATTTTTCCACATCCTTTTTAGTACAGGTGTCCTTTGGTATCTGTGGGGATTGGTTCCAGGACATCTCATGGATACCAAAATCCATGGATGCTCAAGTATCTTACACAAAATGATGTCATATTTGCAAACAATCTATGCGCATGTCCAGGTATACTTTAAATCATCTCTAGATTACTTATAACATGTAATGCAGCGTAAATGCGATGTAAATAGTTGTTATATTGTTTAGGGAATAGTCACCAAAGAAAAAGGTCTGTACATGTTCTGAACGGACACAATGTTTTTCCCAGAATATTTTCGATCTACAGTTATTTCAATCCACAGATGCGGAACCCATGAATTCAGAGTGCCAACTGTACTTATCAGTATCTGTCTTTTTCAATATAGCCATCCTGGCAGGATGGAGTGGTGACTCATGATGGCTTTGATTCCCATTTTCCTGAAGACATAATGTCGAATACCTTTTCATGTGATTATTGGCCTTCGTGTATCTTCTTCGGAAAACTGTGTTTTTTAGATCGTTTGTCCATCTTTTCCTTGTGTTGTCTTTTTATTATTGAGTTGAAAGAGTTCTTTATACATTCTAGACACAAGTCCTTTATAAAGCTATATGATTTGCAAATATATGCACTCGTGGTGGGGGCTGTCTTTTTAGTTTCTTGATGGTGTCTATTTTTATTTTTAATACACTTTTTAATTTTGATGAAGTCCAATTTGCCTATTTTATCTTCTGTCCTGTGTGCTTTATGAGCATTTGCTCCTATATTTACTTCTAAGAGTTTTATAGTTTCAGATCTGGGATTTAGGTCTTTGATCCATTTTTAGTTAATTGTTGTGTTTGGTGTAACGAAGTGGTCCAACTTCATTCTCTCACGTGCATATTCTGCTGTCCCAGTTCCAGAAACTTCTGTGCTTCTCACATGCTGTTTTCTGGGTCTCGAAACTCCTTCCCTTCTCTTCTCCATCTTTAAAATGCTTAATTGCTTTTCAAGTTCAGCATAACCCATGCCAAAGTCTTCTCCACCTTCCTTGTCTGATTTAGATGTCCCTTTTGGTACTTTTATAACACTGTACATTCTTCTAGATGAGAGGTCTGCAAACTTTTTTTTTCTGGCAAAGGGACAGATAACAAATATTTTAGGCTTTGTGTGCCAGGGGGATAAAACGAGTAAACTGTGGAGGTATTTAATAAGAGAGGAAACAAATTTCCAAAAATACCTTTATTGATGAAATTAAGAAATAATAATAGAGGTTTTTCTTAAAAAATGTGGGTACATGAATGAAAAAAATTGAATTCTTTTTTTAGAGGGGTAACATTTTGCTTAATTGAGATTCAAAGTTAGTTCTTCCTATCATCAAATTGGTAGCATATGTTCATCTGTGAAAATCATTCTTTTTTTTTTTTTTGAGATGGATTCTCACTCTGTCACCCAGGCTGGAGTGCAGTGGTGCGATCTCGGCTCACTGCAACCTCCGTCTCCCAGGTTCAAGCAATTCTCCTGTCTCAGCCTCTGGAGTAGATGGGATTACAGGCACCCACCACCACACCCAGCTAATTTTTGTATTTTTAGTAGAGACAGGGTTTCACCATGTTGCCCAGGCTATTCTTGAACTCCTGAGATCAAGTGATGTACCCGCCTTGGCCTCCCAAAGTGTTGGAATTACAGGTGTGAGCCACCACGCCCAACCAAAAACCATTCTTAACTCTTGTGCCCTATGAAAACAGGGGGTGAGTTAGATTTGGCTGATGGACTGTAATTTCCTGACATGGTAGTAGATCAGCAGTTCTAACCTTTTTTTCAAACCTGTTGCTACTGAGGGATGCAGTGCAATCCCAATCATAATTGTGGATGGTTTGACAGGGATTCTCTTTGAGGAAGGTGATGACCGGAGGCTTACAGTGGCAGGAATTACAGATTAGCTTAATCAATAGTATTCCAATGCTCTTCTTCTGATTCATCTTCCCAAAGTGCAGCGGAGCCCAAAACTCATTTCATAGACTTCCTTGCAGGAAGAACTCTGCCAGCCTAGCACGCTTTACATCAAACCTTGATTTGGAAGTGAGACACATGAGCACAGAATCAGGGCACTTGGCATGCCGTTTGCCAGTGTGAATGATGACACTGCTGGTGTGATTCTGAATCTGGCAATTAGGGTGGTAGCTTCTGGATCCAGCAAATGGCTCCCTGAATCACCAGCTTCTCTGTTGTGTCACCAGAGGTAGCTGCCTTGGAGTCCCAGGTTGTCAGTGTGCTTTGGAGAGTATTTTTGGAAAGTTAAGCCTTTCCAACAACCCTGTGACCCAAGCCCCCTAATAAATGTTTTATCTATTTCATTTCTCTGTCACCAGGTTGGAGTACAATGGCACGATCATAGCTCACTGCAACCCTCAGCTCCTGTGCTCAAGCAATCTTCCCACCTCAACCTCCTGAGCAGCTGGGACTACAGGGACATACCACTATGCCCAGCTATTTTTCATAGAGATGGGGTCTCACTGTGTTGTCCAGTCTGATCTTGGACTCCTGGCCTCAAGTGATCCTCCTGCCTCTGCCTCCCAAAGTGCTGAGGTTACAAGCATGAGCCATCGTGCCTTGTGATAAAATATTTTAAGCTACATTAACTTGAATCTTTTGTCTACAACCTGACTATAAGAAGTATATGTTAGAATCTAGGGAGGTACGGGAAGATTTTTATTCTGATACCCTTCTCCCCATTCATAATTACTACTTTTGATAATTCCAGTTAATGCACATGTCACATTGATATAGGAGTTAAGAAGAAAGTACTTAGGCAAATGGTGAGGGAGTCCCCGGTAAAGTTTTCCTTTTTAATGAAAAGCAGCCCCTAAATCATTTTCTAACACAGAGCAGCTTGTAAAATCAAGCTATAGACACAGACAAGCAAGCTGGAAGCTTGCACGGGTGGATGCTGGCAGGGAAAAGCTACCTGGGACTAGGTACGTTCAGAATGGTGGCTCCATCTTCCCTCCTGTTTGCCAGCCATGTGTACAGTAAGGAGAAGACAAAATGGCACCAGCCAGGTGGAAATCTGATTTGCATAATAAGATGAGGCTGAAGTGGCCAGCCTTCCCGGTGTGCTATGTAAATGTCACACCTGATGGAACCAGCCTGTGGGCCCTTTGTAAATCAGACACCGCCTCCTCAAGCCTGCCTATGGCTGTTCTCCTTTCTCTCCTCTTGCCTATTAAACCTTCACTCCTAAACTCCTCATGCGTGTCCACATCCTACATTTTCTTGGTGCAAGATGACACACCCTGGGTATTTACCCTAGACAACCACACCGCTTCAACATCGGAAAAGAAATTGCTGCTTTGCTTCACAGCCATCAGGTCACAAGCATTTTGTGGGCAGACACTTTGTCTTATTCAACTCTGAATCCTTGGTGCCAGGCGGTCAGTAGAAGCTCAAGGAAATGTACATTTCTAAGTTCTTATGTTCTAGAATTAATTCTCTATATAAATCTTATCTCCCAGTGAGAACCTAAGTTATTTTATGAGGAGAGACTTTAAGACATTTTGCCGAGGCGGGTGGATCACGAGGTCAAGAGATCAAGACCATCCCGGCCAACATGGTGAAACCCCATCTCTGCTAAAAATACAAAAATTAGCTGGGTGTGGTGGCGTGAGCCTGTAGTCCCAGCTACTTGGGAGGTTGAGGCAGGAGAATTGCTTGAACCTGGGAGGCGGAGGTTGCAGTGAGCAGAGATTGCACCGCTGCACTCCCGCCTGGCGCCTGGCGACAGAGTGAGACTCTGTCTCAAAAAAAAAAAAAAAAAAAGACAATCTAAGTCATGGTGCTAGATTTACAGCAGTGTTGATAATTATTGGCCCTACCGGGGTCAAGGGATTATCAACACCAGGGCCAGGCAGGTGACGTAAGTGAGTGACATGGGATGATTGCACCACAGAAGGGGTGGCAGGGATCAAGGAAACCCCACATGCATGTCTGTCCAAAGGTAGCAGCTTCAGTCAGGGGCTGCCATGTGGCAATGTAGGTTCACTCTTCACAGAACAGCCACTCCGAATTTTTGCGTGGACTCTCCCTATTGGAAATTGTTGATATCAATTTTTTTAAAATGTGGCTTGTATTTGCCAGACAAAAGAGGGCTGCAGGCTGGAAATGGCTCATGCTACTTCTAGCTAGAATAGTTCTCCTGATGTCTCAAAAGATTGTGAATTATCAGAGAAAGATAATATTCAATGAGAACTGTTCTTTCTTAGATCCCATATCTGAAAGTGTTCTGTTAAGTGAAATAGAGGAAACTGTGGAAGATTGTCAGTATTACGGGATGTGTGAAGTCACTGCTATAGTCACTGATTATCTTAGTCTATTTTGCATTGTATACGGAATACCTGAAGCTGGGTAATGTATAAAGAAAAGGTTTACTTGGCTCATGGCTCTGCAGGCTGTGCAAGCATGGTACCAGCATCTGCCTGTCTTCTGGTGAGGCCTCAGGAAGCATTTACTCATGGTGGAAGGCAAGGGGAAGCAGGTGTGTTACATGACAAGAGGGGGGCAAGAGACATGCCAGGCTCTTTTTAAAAAGTACTGGCAACAAAAGCCAAAATAGACAAATGGGATTTAATTAAACTCCAGAGCTTCTGCACAGCAAAAGAAACAGTCATGAAAGTGAACTGGCAACCAACAGAATAGGAAAAAATTTTTGCAATCTACCCATCTGACACAGGGCTAATATCCAAAATTTAGTTCTACAAAGAAGTAAAACAGATTTACAAGAAAAAAACAAACAAACCCATTCAAAAGTGGGAGAAGGATATGAAGACACTTTTCAAAAGAAGACATATATGAGGCCAACAAACAAATGAAAAAGTGCTCATCATCACTGATCATTAGAGAAATGCCAATCAAAACTACATTGAGATACCATCTCACGCCAGTTACAATGGCGGTCATTAAAAAATCTGGAGACAACAGATGCTAGAGAGGATGTGGAGAAACAGGAACACTTTTACACAGTTGGTGAGAGTGTAAACTAGTTCAACCATTGTGGAAGACAGTGTGGAGATTCCTCAAGGATCTAGAAATAGAAATTCCACTTGACCCAGCAATCCCACTACTGGGTATATATCCAAAGGATTATAAATTGTTCTATTATAAGGATACATGCACATGTATGTTCATTGCAGCACTGTTTACAATAGCAAAGACTTGGAACCAACCCAAATTCCCATCAATGATAGACTGGACATGGAAAATGTGGCACACATACACCATGGAATAATATGCAGCCACAGAAAGGATGAGTTTGTGTCCCTCATGGATGAACCTGGAAACCATCATTCTCAGCAAACTGACACAAGAACAGAGAATCAAATGATGCATGTTCTCACTCAGAGGCGGGTGTTGAACAATGAGAACACGTGAACACAGGGAGGGGAGCATCACACACTGAGGTCTGTGGTGGGGGGACTAGGGGAGGGACAGTAGTGGGTAGGGAGTTGGGGAGGGATAACATGCGGAGAAATGCCAGATATAGGTGATGGGGAGGAAGGCAGCAAACCACATTGCTATGTCTGTACCTATGCAACAATTATGCATGTTCTTCACATGTACCCCAGAACCTAAAATGCAATAATACATATACATGTTTTTTTAAAAACCCAGCTCTTGCATGAATGAACAGAAAGAAAACTCACTCATTACTGCAGGGAGGGCACGAAGCCATTCATGAGGGATCTGCCCCCATGACCCAAACATCTTCCACCAAGCCCCACCTCCAAAGCTGAGGGTTGTACTAGCCTGTTCTCATGCTGCTAATAACGACATACCAGAGACTGGGTAATTTACAAAGAAAAAGAGGTTTAATGGACTCCCAGTTCCAGATGGCTGGGAAGACCTCACAATCACGGTGGAAGGCAAGGAGGAGCAAGTCACATCTTACATGGTGGCAGGGAAGAGAGAGAACTTACGCAGGGGAACTCCTGTTTGTAAAACTGTCATATCTTGTGGTATTTATTCACTAACACAAGAATAGCACAGAAAAGACCCACCCCCTTGATTCAATTACCTCCTGCCAGGTCCCTCCTTCAACACGTGGGAATTATGGGAGATACAATTCAAGATGAGATTTGGGTGGGGAAACAGCCACACCATAACAAGGGTCACCTTTCCACATGAGATGTGGAGGGACACACATCCAAACTATATCACTGGCATAGATATTGTCTTAGGATCTAGAGTAGATGAAAAAGTTTGAGGGGTCCAAGCCAAAGCAATGATGGGGATTTACTGAAGATCAACCAGACAGAAGCCTGCTAACCTTAGTGTGAATCTGGCAAAGGAGTTGTTTCAGATGCTCCCAGACTGGGTAGCACTGAGATGAAGTCAAGAAAGCAGGAGGCAGGGTACCAGTGGCTTAAACAAGTGAAAGAAGGAAAAAGTGCTCCTGCCCCTAGGAAGGAAAAAGTGGGAGATCTTTGCCAGGAATCAGACTGTCTGCAGAATGAATCAGCAGTGGTAGACGGAGTCATTAAAAAGCATCCCTCCTCCTGTACTGCCAGGGCACTGCTTTTCATTCTTGATCTTTCAGCTGTGATTGAAAGGAAGATACACATCTGCCCACTGGTAATTGACGTTCTGGGATGCTTGACCACAAAATGCAATCTACAGGTTACATGTACCTTCTGCAGCTTCTGCTCTTGGCTAAAGCTTTTTCTTTTTTTTTTTTTTTAATTTTTATTGTATTTTATGTTTTGGGGTACATGTGAAGAACATGCAAGATTGTTGCATAGGTACACACGTGGCAGTGTGATTTGCTGCTTTCCTCCCCTTCACCTATATCTGGCTTTTCTTCCC
>CAUYLG010014450.1:0-13061 GCA_963573385.1 Cacajao melanocephalus
AGGAGGGCAGATTATTTGAGGTCAGGAGTTCAAGATCACCCTGGCCAACATGGCAAAACCCTGTCTCTGCAAAAATACAAAAATTAGCCAGGTATAGTGGCATCCACCTGTAATCCCAGCTACTCAGGAGGGTGAAGCATGTGAATTGCTTGTGCTTGTGGGAGGCTGAGGCTGCAGTGAGCCAAGATTGGGCCACTGCACTCCAGCCTGGGTGACAGAGTGAGACTCTGTCCCAATAATAATAATAATAATAAAATATAAATAAGTAAATAAAGGGGGCTCTATAAATAACAAAAGACACTCCTGTCACTCCGGAAATTCTAAGGATTTTAGGAGCTCTGTGACAAGAACTGGGGTAAAGACCAAATGTATTTCCTATTAATCACCCTCTTAGCACAGTGGATAGCGCATCAGTTTCATATTTCACATTATACCATACCACCTAGCCAGTATCCCAGCAGTGTTCAGGGCTTGCCTAAACACCAAAATTAGCAATGGTTGGAGTCTGCCAGAAATGGAGCTGGTAGCTTTAATTGTGCTACATGCTATGCAGTCAAAATTAAAAGATAGGGCCAGGCGCAGTGGCTCATACCCATAATCCTAACACTTTGGGAGGCTGAGACAGACGGATTGCTTGAGGCTAACAGCTTGAGACCAGCCTGGGCAATGTAGTAAAACCTCCTTTCTACAAAATGTTAAAAATTTAGCTAAGCATGGTGGTGTGTGCCTATAGCATAGTCCTAACTACTTTGGTAGCTGAAGCAGGAAGCTCACTCAAGCCTAGGAATTCCAGGCTTCAGAGAGCTCTGATTACACTACTGCACTTCAGCCTCGGCAACAGAGCTTTACCCTGTCTCTAAAAAAACAAAAAGAATAATGAGAAGATGGGAGACACTTTCTGCACGGTACCTAGAAAAATACAGTGGTAGGCTAGAGAGTGTGGATTTCGATCCTGGCTCCTTTGCTTACTAACTGTGTTTCCTCAGGCAAATTTCCCATTCAGAAAATTAGAGTATTCATAGTAACCTATCTCACTGGGTTGTCGTGAAGATTAAATAAGGAGCAGGTGTAAAGTGTTCAGATCATTGCTTGGCATCTAGCAAGAGCCCTTTAAGTGGTTACCTCGATGATGAGGAAGAAAATAAAAGATCTACCATTCACGGAATTCTGTTCTTAGTACCCAACACAGTGCTGGGTACTTAACATATAGTATAAATCATAATCATCCAAGATCAGAGGCAAATAGGGATGATGATAATTCTCATCAGAGGGTGATAAAGATTCAGATTTAGATCTAAGCAGCTCCCCAGTTAGTGCTTTCTTTAATTTAAGGGTGTTAACAGTAAAACCAAACTCTGTAAAATATTTTACAGAGGTTTATTCTGAACAAATATGATAAGTGACCGTAGCCCAGAAAAAAATTACAAACACAAGAAGCCTTGGGTAAGTGATCTCGAAGTGGCTGGATTACAATTTGATTTTATATTTTATCAGTATTATTGTTATTGTGTTTGACACAGGGTCTCACTGTGAAATGCAGTGGTGCAATCTCAGCTTATTCCAGCCTTGATCTCCGGAGCTCAAGTGATCCTCCCACCTCAGGCTCAGGCTCCTGAGTCTTTGGGTGTACAGGTGCCCTCTGCCACACCTGGCCAGGTTTTATACATTTTAAGAAGGCAGGAGTTACAAGCAAAGACAAATCAACACATGAAAGGTATACATTGGTTCGGACCAAAAGGGCAGGACATCTTGAAGCAGGGTTTACAGGTAATAGGCCGATTCAGAGATTCTTTAATTTGCAGTTGGTTAAAGGAGTAAGGCTCTGTCTAAAATGTGGAGTCAGCAGAAAGGTATGTTTAAGATAAGGATGGATGTAGCAAGATGATGATGGCCTGCAGGTGTGACTCAACCGTTGTCTGGCATGGTCTTAGGTCTTGCTTATCATTTGGTATCTTAATTGTCACAAAGAGTCTGTTCTGTCAGTCTTACGATCTCTATTTTAACATTCATGCTGGTCTTATTGTGCCTAAAATTCAAACAGGAGTGGGTGGAACAAAGCGTGTCCAGCCTCCCTTCCAGTCATGGCTGGGAATTCAGTTTTTAAGGTTTTTCTGGGGTTCCCTTGATGAAGAAGGGATCAGTCAGTGGGATGCTTAGAATTTTAGTTTTGGTTTACAAAGGGGACATGAGAGAGTGCCACAGGGCAAAGATAATTCTTATTTGCTTCAACATTTTTTTAATACCTAGAGAGCCCTTTCTGGTCAGAAGAAAGCAAAGTTAGTTTTCTGTGCTTTTGTCATGTCTTACGGTTGTCACAGGTTCTGTTGGGGCTCAGCAAGCTCTACCCCAAAGACTGGCACCTTCACATGCTCAGAGGCAACAGAACGTCCTTCAGGATCAAGATCCCTCTAAGCTTGCCTTGTCCTCCAAGTGCAGGGAAAGATTCCCTATGGAACTTTCTTATCTGACCATGAAAGCTACTTTTCAGGGGGAAAAAAAGTGATTATCTTAAACACTCTTCCTAGCTCCCTAGAAATGTCATAACCAGAAAAGATCAACCTCCAGAGAAGAGACTGGGAGTCCTCACCTCGCCCACACAGACTTTGCCTCTGTTCTTTGAGGGCAGCTCCAAGAGACTGGCTGGGGGACTTCATCTGCATCTTTGTTTTTGTGCAGCTCCCCCACTCACCCCTCACCTTCTTTTGTGTCTGCTTCTTCCACCTCTTGGGTCCACCCATGTCTCCACTATGAAGAGAGTACTTTTTTTTTCTTTTTGAGATGGAGTCTTGCTCTTTCACACAGGCTGAAGTGCAGTGGCACGATCTCGGCTCGCTGCAACCTCCGCTTCCCAGGTTCAATTCTACTGCCTCAGTCTCCTGAGTAGCTGGGATAATAGGCGTGCACCACCACGCCTGGCTAATTTTTTGTATTTTTAGTAGAGATGGGGTTTCACCAGGTTGGTCAGCCTGGTCTCAAACTCCTAACCTTGTGATGCAACCACCTCGGCTTCCCAAAGTGCTGGGATTACAGGCGTGAGCCACTGCACCTGGCCGAGGAGAGCATGTAGCCATCAACCATCTGGCCCCTCTTTGAGCTCATATTTTATATGACTTCTGTGCATATGTATGTGCATGAATACATTTTGTGTGTCTTGTTTCCTATGGATCTACCTTTTGCTAGATTTTCAGTGAACCTTCAGAGGGTGAAGAGGATGTTTTCCTTCGGCCTTTACAGTACAATGGCTCTTTGGTACCATATAATGGTACAAAGAGTGCCACATTTGCAGAGGTGACTGTTTAAAGGCTGCGAGTCCCAAAGTTAATAATTACTATCAGATTGTTTTTTTCTTTTAGATAGGGGATTTGTCTGAGAATTCAACTGGTGTAGCACTTTGCTCTTTATGCTTCTCATGGTTTGGTTTGCATATGGAATCACAGAAATGATAAGATCAGATATAGTTTTTTCCTTACATCCCAGCATGCTTCATATCTTTCATGGTGTTAGCTTATCTTCAGGCATTGTTTCATTTATATATGGTGACATTTATTTCGTGCTTGTTAAGGTAAATTGTTGCCCCACTCCTAGATTAAGACACTGTAAGACTATTCCACTGTACTCAGAAACAAAATGTGTGTGTGTGTCTGTGTGTGTGTGTGTGTGTGTGTGTGAGAGAGAGAGAGAGAGAGAGAGAGAGAGAGACAGAGAGACAAGACAGAAAGAGAGATACAGAATGAGTATCCCTTATCTGAAATGCTTGGGAACTACAGGTGTGTCAGATTTCATTTTTCAGTTGGGTGGGGAAAGGCAGATTTTGGAATATTTGTATTATACTTACCAGTTGAGCATCTCTAATCTGAAAATTTGAAATGTGAAATGCTCCAGTGATCACTTCCTTTGAGCTTCATATTGGTGCTCAGAAAGTTTCAGATTTTGAAGCATTTTTGACTTTGGATTTTTGGAATAGTGATACTCAACTTGTATGTGCACATACATATTAATTATGGTAGTATGTGTCGATTCAAGGCCAAATCTAAACCACATTTTTTAGGGATGCCACAGTAGGCTTGCCTCTTTTGGGTCTTGAGCCAATGGGAGCCAAACTCAGAAGAGCTTTAGGAGACAGTTTGAAAGTAGCTGTGACTTTCTGGAGCAGGCAGGGCTTGGCCCCAACCACAGACCTGAACACAGAATTACCATTCCACCCTTTCTGATTTCATTTTTTAAGCTTTCTAAGATGCCTCCTGTAGCCTCAGATAAATGAATCTGAATATTATCATCTATCTAGGAATGTACTTATTCTTGTTCTCCTGACTTTTCACCTGCCGTTCAAAGTACCGCTCCAGCCTCTCATATGTGCCTTCATTCAGTATTCAGCTCAGAACTCACTCTCCCCATAAGCCTTTTCTAATTCCTCTTAACTTTTGTCACTCAGCACTTACGCACATCTTCTCTGCATTTCCATACTCATTTTATGCTTTGTCATGAAGTGTTAGGAATACTCTTATTTGTACTTTTATTAAATTATTTCAGAAGTGTATGTCATTTCTCCAGCTACATTTTAAGTTTCTAAAAGCCAGGTGATATAGTTTAAGTCTGTCTTAAAATAACTTAACTCTCACTCCTTAGGTCCCATTATGTTACTCCTTTTACACTCAACAGTAAGTATTCATTGAATAAACTTAAAAATGGTAAAGGAGCAATGGAGTAGAGAGTATATATATTTTCTGAGTCATGAATTGTCACATTGGGATGATCATCCCTTGGTTTGAAATATAGCCCTCATAAGAAATGAGTAGAAAGCATTTATCTGGAATGAGAAAAATAAATCCTCTCATGAAAAAAATTTTTTTGAGAGATTGAAAATTCAAATGAATATGATACTTGGGAAATCACAGGGAAAATAATTTGAAAAGACAAAACCTAAATACTTGGAAATGCTAGACTAATTGTAAATAAAAACACAACAGAGAGAAAATGAAAATGAAAACTATTGACCAATCTCACTTATGAATATAAAATGGAGAAACTATAAATAAAATTTTAGCAAATTAAATCCAATAATATATTTTTTAAATTGTCATTAAGCATGTTTTATTGTAGAAATACAGAGAGAATATAAATTAAGATATTTTACTAATATAGTATATTGAAGAGAGTAGAGATAAAATCACATGATCATTTTCATAAATACTGAAAAAGCCTTTGGTAGAACTTGTCACTCATATCTGACTCAAATAAAAACATAAATTTTACAAACATAAGGAAGAAATAATCCTTAAATAACAAATGGCATGTATGAGAAAACAATTTAGTGGTTAAAAAAAGAAAAAGACCCATTTCCATTTAGAGTAAAGAACATGACAAGAATGGTCATTATTGCAGTACTTTTTCTCTGTTGTTTTGAATGTCCTCACCAGAGCAATAGAATAAGAAAAGTAAATCTGAAGTGCAAACATTGAAACATAATACATAAAATCACACTTCAGAAAATGCAACAATTTTATACTTAAAGAGTCATCTGGCTTTGGGAGGCCAAGGCAGGAGGATTGCTTGAGGCCAGGAGTGCAAGACCTGCCTGGGCAACATAGTGAGAAGCCCATCTTTTCAAAAGTAAAAAACTTAGCTGATAATAGTGGTGCACACTTGCAGTCCTGGCTACTCTGGAGGCTGAGGCTTAAAGGGCATCACTTGAGTTCAGGAGACCAAGACTGCAGCAGTGAGCTATGACTGCGCCACTGCACTCTAGCCTGGGCAAGAGAGAGAGGCCCTGTCTCTAAAAAAACCCAAACCAAATAAAACAACAAGGGAAGCTTGATAAAACTATGTAGTTTTGGTTCAGAAAATTCAATATTTTAAAGAGAAAAACTCTTTTTCAATTAATATAAAAACTGAATGCAATTCTGATAAAATTTTCATGGAACTTCTAGGATGGGAATAAAGAGAAAATGATTCTGAAACACATCTGGAAGAGAAGCTATGTGCTAATAGCCCTGAAAAGAAAAATTAATGTGAATGTTCGGGGAGAAATTTTTCAAGAAGGTTTTACAATGAATTTTACATACACACAGCAAATAGAATGGTGTGGTATTGTCACCAGAATTGGCAAAGCACACAAGAAAACAAGGGCAGTCAGAGGAGGCAGATACAGAAACAGGCACCAGGCATAGGGTTAAGAATATAGTTTAAATTAGACAGAACTCTTCCTCTCATGGTTTACCAAATTATATAAGTAATTACTGAAGATTTAAGTGTATGATATAATAAAATCAAAAATTATAATATAGAATTGAAAATATTTGCTAAGAAGCAGGATTGATAGAAGACAGCATATAGAACTTTATATTTAGAAGATACATCTCAGGGTGGCTTTGGACTGTGTCACGTTGGTTAGGTTGGAAAATGAAACTACATTTCCCAGAATTCCTCCCTTTATATAGTTCTTGTTTAGAACTGGCTAACAGGAACATTGATCAAGACTGGAAGATGCCTGTGTTCATTCTTGGCCCATGCAGCAAAAGGGGGAAAAAAAAAACTTAAAAAAAAAAAGAAGAAGAAAAGCTTTGGAAGATGAAAATGAATCAGCAGCCTTTGCTCTCTAAAGGACATCATGGCTAGAGGCAGTGGAAAGAGATGCCAAGGTGCTGGTGGATTAAGTGTGTCCTCCCTCTCCCCAGATGGCCCATCACCAGGTGCATAAACAAGACCTCCATAGACCTGTCCACGACTCTTCTTTGTAGACTCACTCCGGTAGCTGGATATGACTTGCTTCAGGAGGGCTGGTAAATAAATTTTTCCTAATCCTCCAACTCTTCCTTTCAGACTCTTATTCCTTCTGCTTCTTCCTCAGTGATATAAAACCTAATCCCTATTATAATTCCTCATTCCATGATATGCACAGCAGTTCCTCATCTCTATTTGAAATGATACACCCAATGAGGACATCCATCAGCCTGAGAGTGAAATTCCAGTAAGGAACTCTTGGACAAATAAGAAAAGGTTCCAGAGCAAAGGTACTTTTATTCAGATGGATGCTGCTGACATGAACTGCATTTCTTTTTATGTTTCTTTTTACAGTGAGAATAGTGAGCTCAACTTCACGATCCAGCTCAAAGCAAAGATTCTAACTATGCTTCCTTATCTTGCTCAGGATGTCTGAGCAGGGGAAAAAAGGATTTATTTCTCAATCAAGGCAAAACTGACTAATAAAGTGGAAGCAATGAAACATTAGGAGAAAGTGACCATCCCATCATAAAGACACCAAGTCATGCCAAGGAAACAGGGTGGGATCTTCTGCTTGGCCTAAACACCAGAAAGCCTTTTTATTTTTAATTAGATAAAAGGTTGGTAAGTTTTCCTGTTCTTCATCTCTGAAAGGTTAGCTATATCAAAGAAGATGATTAAATTAAATTCTTACAATAAAGTTACCAACACTATACATTTCTTACAATAGAATTACTAACATTAATACAAGTGCCTATGCATTAGTGAATCTTGATTTAAACTAAGAATAAGAAAATATTTTTAAGTAGGTGATTGTGAGTTGTGAAGAACACAGATAAAAGGCCATCCTTTTTCTGCTGCTGAGGTACTACGTGATTTTTAGCAATGTTACATAAGGGACATAAGTTGTAAGGATACATATTTTTCATGGGTTTCTTATTAATTGAAATACAAAAATAAAATTCAATTGTCAGAATAGTGCCTGACATGTGAAAGTTTGTTATAGATGGTTGAGCAAAATTTTTTTTCTATCTCTCTGGTATGAATCCTGTGAAGACAAGGATTGCTCTAGGAAGAGCTGAGTTCCAGCATAAGTAATGGGTACGTAAAAGCAAATTTCACAGTATTTAATTATAAGCTAAGTCTCCTGTCTTAAACTAGCTGTGTTTGGAGTATGATGATAATTTGTCAATGAGATTATGTCTCAGCTACAATTAAACTTTGAGGAACTGTGATGTAACCAGACAGAACTTGGGTAAGGTGAAATGGAGCAACTGTCATGATTTTCAAAAAGTGGGAAGAAGGAGAGTTCTAGATATTGTAGTCATAAGTGAGACAGATTTAACAATTTCTACATGATATTAAAGTATATTCAGTGACTTTTAAGAAGTCAAATACATTAGTAATATGAATCAGCATATGTTCACCCCAAATAATCATTGACTTATTGACAGTAGAAACTAATTTATTTTAAAAATCAAGATAGCTGACAAAGCCTTGCAAAATAATCTTGTTGACACTAGCAGGAACAAATGGAAAGACATCCCATGCTCATGGATCAGAAGAATTAATATTGTTAAAGTGACCATACTACCCAAAGCAATCCACAGACTCAATGCAATCTCTATCAAAATACTAATGACATTATTTACAGAAATAGAAAAAACTGCCCTAAAATTTGTATGGAACCAAAAAAAGAACTGAAAGCCAAAGTAATCCTGAGCAAAAGAGCAAAGCTGTATTTCACAGTATCTGACTTCAAAATTTGTTATATTGCTACAGTAACCAAAACAGCATGGTATTGGTATAAAAACAGACACATAGACCAATGAAACAGCATAGAGAATCCAGAGATAAACCCACATACTTCTAGCCAACTCATTGTCAGCAAAGATGCCAAGAACTTACATGGGAAAATAACACCTTGTTTAATAAATAATGCTAGGAAAACTGGATATCCATAGGCAGAAGAATGAAAAAAAGATACTTAAATCTCACCATACACAAAAATTAAGATGGATTAAAGACTTAGACATAAGACCCCAAACTATAAAACTACTAGAAGAAAGCATAAGTGAACACTCGAGGACATTGGTCTAGGCAAAGATTTTATGGCTAAGACCTCAAAAGCACAGGCAACAAAAACAAAAATAGACAAATGGAACTTAATTAAATTAAAAACCTTCTTCACAGCAAAGAAAATAATTGAGTAAAGAGGCAACCTGTTGAATGGGGCAACATATGCACAAACTATTCATCCAACAAGGGATTAATATCAAGGCTACAAAAAAAAAACTCAACAGTAGAAACAATAAAACAAAACAAAACAAATAATCTCATTTAAAAGGGGGCAAAAAACTTGAATAGAGATTTCTCAAAGGAGGACATAACAATGGCCAACAGGTACATGAAAAATGCTAAATATCAAAAATCATCAGAAAAATACAAATCAAAACCACAATGAGATATCATTTTAACCCAGTAAGAATATCTATTATCAAAAAGACAAAAATAACAGATTCTGGCAAGGATGCAGAGAAAAGGGAACTATTATACACTGCTGGTGGGAATATAAATTAGTACAGGCATTATGGAAAACAGTATGGAGATTTCTGAAAAAACTAAACATATAACTATCATATGATTCAGCCATCCCACTACTAGGTATTTATCCAAAGCAAAGGAAATTCATATATCGAAGGGATTCTCGCACCTGTGTATTTATTGCAGAACTATTCACAATAGAAAAGATATGGAATCAATATAAGTGTCCATCAATGGATGAATAAAGAATATTGATGTATATACATAATAAAATACTATTCAGCCATAAAACAGAGTGAAATCTTGTCATTTACAGCAACATGGATGGAATTAGAGGTTATAATGTTAAGTGAAATAAGCCAGGCACAGAAACACAAACATTGCAAGTTCTCACTGATATGAAGGACCTAAAAGCACTGATCTCATGGAAGTAGAAGGTTGAATGATAGAAATCAGAAGTAGGAAAAGGTGTGTTAGGGTTGGGGATAGATAAGAGAGGTTGGTTAATGGGTACAAAAACACAGAGTTAGAAAAAGGGAATAAGATACAATGTTCAATAGCAGAGTAAGTAGTTATAGTTAACAACAAAGGATTTTACATTTCAAAATAGTCAGAAGAGAGGACTTAAAATACTCCCAACACATAAAAATGATAAATACATGAGGTGATTGATATCCCAAATACCCTAATTTGATCATGACAAATCCTATGCATGTAACAAAATATTACATGTGCCCCCATAAATATGTACAAATGTTATGCATCAATAAAAATCATAAATAAATAATGCTGGTAACAACATGGAGGAAATGTAGGTTGGATGACAAAATGGTGAAGGTGAATTTGAAAGCATCCAAATGAAGACACTCTAAACTAGGATTTATTACTGATTTGGTATCTGCTTACGGAGAAGAAGCTACAGTTTATTGTGGGACTGTGTCTTTAGTTCTTTCTGTTTGATGATTTAATAACTTGGTAGAAAACATAATTGGTACACTTATTAAATTTTCCAATATTACTAAGTCAAATGAGGCTATTAATCCATTATGTGACAAATTCAGGAACCAACAATCTAAAAAAAAATATCAACCAGATGAATTTTGCACTGTAACCAATAAAATGAATTCTAATGGGCATATATGTATATGTATAATCCTTTGCTTAGATACAAGAAACTCACCCCAAACGAAAACTAGAACCACCATCTCCAAAGCAACAGAAACAAACACAGAAATAACAACTGTATATATTAAGGCAGGGAAAATTGTTACTAAAAATAATTTAATAAGGACTCTTGAGAAAAGACCAGAGGGGTTGGCTGATATCATACTTGGTATAGTCAGAATGTTGTGCCTGATAGGAGTGTTTTGTAAAGAGAAAGGAGAATGATGCCCTATACTGGGGAAGTCAGGACTCTGCCCAGATCTCTTTCCACAGTTGACAATATTTAGTTCAGAGGAAGGATGAACTGATATAGGGATTATGACTCCAGTTGAAGAAGCTGCAGTTTTTTAGCACATAGTAGGTGCCTACAAATATAGCCACGAGGGGTCCTCTTATAATAAAATTAACAAGTTATAGTTAAGTGGAGGCAGCTTCAGGTTTGATTTTGAAAAAGAGGTTCAATGTCTATTTCTTCATTGCGAATACTGCAGAGGAGAGTCAAGCTCAGAGTTGGACAGGGTACCTGTCAAAGGCCCCTTAAAATTGAACATTATATTTGTCATTTACTGTCACAGCTATTCAAAATACTTTGAAAATTTAAAGAGGTAAGCAGTTATAAACATGACCTAATACAATAAAAATAAAATCTGCTAGAAAAAAAACACACAAATTTTAAACAAAACAGTCCTTACCCGACTGATGTGTGGAAGCATTTGTTTCAGGGTCACAGCAAAGCATAAATCACTAATTCAGTACTGGCATTGTGGAGAGTCCAGCAATTCAAAATTAAGAGTTAGGAGTTTTCATCTCAATATTCTAAAATCTTGTGACCAAAATAGAAAGCAACTTAAATTTCTGGGGCTTCTCATATAGCATTTACAGTATAAGTTTGGAGCAGACAGCTTTTAAGGTACATTTCAACTCTCAGTTTTGTAAATGTATACACAGATAGGCCTGTCCTAAGTGGTAGCTGAACTGTAGCAAATGCTAATCAGATTCCGCCATGTAGAAATGGGAGTATATTCTACAAAGCAACAACTTTTGTGCTGCTATTGACTGTATCTTAAGAGTTCCATAACTGATCTGGATCTCCACAAAGTAAAGAGAAAGAGGTAATTTTGAGTTTATCTGATGCTGAAGCAAAAAAGAAAAAACTCCTTGGGTGAAGGAGATTTTGAGGGAAGGCTAAGGAGCTGAGATTTAACCTGAAGAAGCAAAGATTGAGTGAATGGTTCACAGCAATAATCAGTTACAGGAAATCATGTGGGTGCTGGTGAGCAGATGTTTTCTGTCAGATGAAAGCCCAACAAGAGAAATGAACTCTGAGACTTAAGAGTAAAGTGGAAGGTATTTTTATTTTTCTTGTTTGGGGGGGGGGGCTATGTCTTTAAATGTTTTTGAGATAATGAACTATGTTACCAGGGAAAGTTGATGAATCTCCTTATCTGAAAGCTGTAAGAAAAATTGCAGGATTCTCTGTCAGATGTAAGTGTAGTTCTAGATGACCTTGTGATATTTTCCACTGTATTACCCATATAATAAGGTGAAAATTCAGATAACATATGGAATTCAAAGTAGGTTCATCTTGAAAAACAACCAAGGTCTGTAGTTCACCGGCTGATGATGTGATTTCATTTGGTTGTTCAAATATACTCTTCAAAATACTGTTTAACCTTAGTATTTGAGAAATGGTTTGCTCTCCTAAAAGTCAGAGCTGAGTATATGTTTACTTTAGTTGACAAAACCAGTGATTATAGTGATAAAAGTCCTGTATTCCTTGATGAAGTTGAACTACTTGAAGTTGCTTCTGCATTTTAGTTGTAACAACATATTACAATTTTTTAAAGATCAAAGTATTAGCTCAGTCAGATCCTTGCATATTTAGAAAAGGAGCTTCAGTGCTATCACTTAATTTTTCCTAATAGCTCATATCGTTTAAAAATGTTTTCTATTTTCAAAATTATTATCATTATTATTATTTTGAGACAGAATCTTGTTCTGAGGCCCAGGCTGGGGTGCAGTGGCCTAGTCTCAGCTCACTGCAACCTCCGCCTCCTGGGTTCAAGTAATTCTCCTGCCTCAGCCTCCCAAGTAGCTGGGATTACAGGCACGTGCCACCACGCTCAGCTAATTTTTGTATTTTTAGTGGAGATGGAGTTTCACCATAATGGCCAGGCTGGTCTTGAACTCCTGACCTCATGATCCACCAACCTTGGCCTCCCAAAGTGCTGGGATTACTGGTGTGAGCCACTGCATCCATCCAAAATTATTATTTAATACAGTCATATCACAAATTTTCTTTGCATGATACAGGTTATACAGTAGGTGTTGTGCTATTTACATAATTAATCTGATGTTTAAAAAAAATCTCAGGACCCAGATGCCTGGCTATGTTTTCTTTTTTTTTTTTTTTAATTTTTTAATTTTTTTATTTTTTTTTATTTTTGAAAGAAAGAAAAAGAGAGGAAAGAAAGTGAGAGTGAAAGAAATAAAAAAAAAAGAATGTAAGAGAGAAAGAAAGAGGAAGAGAAAGAGAGAGAGAGAATGGGATTCTTGTTCTATTGCCCAGGCTAGAATGCAGTCTAAAAATGGGTATTAAAAACCTCTTTTTTGCCAATAATTGTGCTTAACAA